>CM047881.1:8183147-8218710 GCA_026212405.1 Petrea volubilis | reverse complement strand
TAATATCCCTTGTAGAAGCATATAACCTCATTCACCGACTTTCAAACCACAAAGCCCGACAGGGCAGACACACAAGATAGGGTTGCAAGCAACCTCATCCCCTCGAGAGAACAGAATTTTAAGAGCGGGCTGATAAAGAGTTTGGAGAACTTATTGTCTGGCAGACATTTAAAATGGCAGGAGCATGGTAGGAGGACAAAGAAGAACAATTCATCTTGCTTCCACGTATCAGCTGTGCCAACCTAAAAAATGGCTAAGACCTAAGGGCCTTGCCTTTTCAATGTATGCCACCAGCCTTAATTTGCTATTATAACTTAGGGTTAGGTATGAAGAAACCCCTGAGGTTTAGACAGCTTTCCCTAGACCCCTTAGTGGTATCAAGAAATACAAATAACCCCTAATGTTTGGTCTCTTTTTACAGATTCCACTTGCTGTTAGGAGAATATCTGTAAAACACTAGGGGGGAATTTGCAGTTTTACATACCACAGTGGTTTTACCAAAATAGGCTAAACCTTGGGGATTTTCATAATAACCCTATGACTTATGGGCAGTAGAGATTGCAGGAGGACCAAAAAGGAAACTTAGCTACTCGCTTCGTCAAAATCAATGACCAATAGAACTTTTTACAAAGTAAAGAAGTGAATGTACAGACTTACAGTCATTATGTCCCCTGCATACATGGCCAATGGATCATTTTTCTTCTCGCCTACACATATTACGAGTTATATCAGGATCACTCCCAAATTAACCAAATAAATAGGGTAAAATAGTGGGTCCATAAAGCCATGGGGAGATGTGATGACAACATTATAAAGAAAAAACGGAAAGGTGTAGGGCTCATACCAATTTTATAAGCAACAGATGGAGCAGCAGGAGATATCAAGACATCGTTTTTGTCCAAAGCTTCCTTAAAGCTATTTTGAATTATTGTCCTAACCTGAAATATCAGCATTACCAGTCAACTTTCTATCATATAACAAATGCATCTACTCCAGAAAAATAAGACCACATCACAACATTCATGATAAATTTCATGAAGCAGTTAAGCGGAATCACTTCTAGGGCCAAAGTTCATGAGATTACCACACCAGAATCTCAAATTTGATGGTCCCCAAAACATGTGTGAAACAACTTTTCAGGAAACATTTACAAAGTGGGATAAAGCTTGTCAAGGCAAATAAACCCATGTTATCAAATGTTTACATATCTAGTTGCTGTAACCCAAGTTAACATGCAAAGCCCGTGTTTGGCGGTAGTTATTGTTGGTTTAATAAACTAACCAACTTTGGTCAGTTAATTTAACATGGCCTTTTGGTTGGCCTGGCATTTACAAATGTACCCTCTGTTTTCTTTGAAAAATTACACCAATTGCCCTAGGAGAGTCTTTTGTCATTAACTAATCATCATTGCTGTGTCACTTTGAATTAGGGCTCACCAACTCATCGAAAAGTTTGTCTAACCGCTGCTGCTTATCCTCAATCTCGGTTGGTTTAATTCTTATAAAAGAAAATGGGATGATATCTAATTTTTTCCACTCGTTCCCTTGCTGCCACGAATTCAGAATCTCATCATTTCCAATTGCACTTCTGATTTTGGAAGACAGTTGTTTTTGGTGACTTTTCCACTCATCTTCTGCTTTATTTTATTTTATTTTTTTTAATATGAAGGGCTGAATTTGGAGGCTATTATCACTTTTTTTTTTTTTTTTTATTGAGAGGAAAAAATAGGATTTACTTCATTATTTTCCTGCTTGATTATTTTCTTCTGTGGTGAAGACGGGCTTGCTCTAGAAGCAGATCTGAAGCCCCTCGGCCACTTTTTTTTTTTTAGGATAATTAATTTTTGTTATGTGCATTTATTATTATTATTATTTGTTTCTTTTCAGTAATTGTGCAACAAGAGTGACCATCAATGATTTACAGCCAAGGGCAAACGGCATTGAATTGGGTGTTAGTGTAGAGTTTTTAAAGGGTATGTCAGTCATTTCATATATGAACAACCATTACCAAGAGGATATTGGTAAACAAAAGAGGTTTTCAGGACAAGGATAACTTGCATCAAATATGAGTTGTAAACGTCCAGAATTGCATAAACTCTCATTAACCCATTTCACTAAAACCGTGTTAACCAAGACATGATTTGTAAACGTGTCCTCAGAATTGATCTTTAAATAATGGATACTATGAAAGAATAGCAATCATTTTACCAAACCTGCTGAGCACGCTTGTAATATGCATCATAATAACCAGCGGAAAGAGCATATGTACCCATTAGAATCCTCATTTTGACCTGTAATAATAAAATCATGCAGCCAAGTTAATAAGATTTTCTCATAGCCACATTAGGAGGAACAATGACAAAAAAGAATGTCCTCCACAATCATATACTTAAGTTAGGTAGCCAGAAAAACACCGAACAGCATTATTTCCATGTAAAATATTGCAGATTTGTACCTCAGAACCAAACCCTTGAGCACGGGAGTCCCCGTAGAGAGAATTAAGCTCATCTCCAGAGACTTGGTTGCCATATCTGCACAAAGCAACACATGGATAACAAGTTATGTGATATATAAGAAAAATTATTAGCTCAGTATACAAGAGACAACTATTTACTGCTCTCTGCATGATGTTCATATCCTTCCCATTTAATACACTCACAATAACCACCAATTCATCCCTGTAAAATCCCCACTCCAAAAGATGATTCTTTATTTTGCCCTCCAATCGTCTATCATACAGGCCAACACACATACATATAATACACACACACACACACACACACACACACACACATACAACACATACATATATATTGTGTTTGTTGACATGTATATGGAGTGTGAAGGCAAACCAAGGTTAGAACATAACCTGACGCCATCATAGCGAGACAAATTTGATGATGATTCAGATGAAGCAAGAATGTAGTATGCTGGCAATCCAAGGGAAAATGATGGCAATGAGACCTGAATATACAAAAGAACATGCTAAGGGGGAAGCAAACATTCTGCTGGAGAGATACACAACGGGAAGTTAACATTATATGAGGAAAAGATACCTCCGTCACAGTACATCCAAGTTCTTCCAAATGGGAAACAGCACCACGTACTGAAGAGATTACTTCCGGATCAACTCCATCTTCAAGGGTTTCACCAATAACACCAACTCTGAGTCCTTTCAAGGGTTTAGATTCCAAGTAATCTATTGCAACAAACTGAGATGCATAGTCGGGGACTTCCTGAAAAGTATAGCTTTCAACAAGATTAAAACAACTTCCTAACATTTGAATTTTTTTGAAGTATGTTTAATGGTCTACAAACTCTAATATTAGACATATGAGCTTGACCAAAGATCTATTTTGATATTCCACGTAGGTAGGAGACAGGAGTCACAGAAAATGGATCCATAAGTACAAATCCACAGCCGTACAAAATTCTGACACTTCAAATATATGTATGAGATTTCGGATAGGGCAATAAATACAATGAACTGAACCTTTTCTCCATCTGAGTAAGTACACATGTGTGTGTGTATATAGTGTATGACTGTATGCAATCTACCGTATATAATATATATTGGAGTAATTATTTTCCTGTCAATCCCTAAACGGGTATACAGAAAAATTATGGGATTAATGCTAGTCAAGAATTCCTTGCTATTGAGATTTCTAAAAATGATTTAATATAATTGGGCGTGAATGCAGTGAGAAAATATTCAGAAATTTACTCGCATGCTACTAGTTGCATCAAACTTGTCATGACCCGAAACTGCATGAAGGAGAATTCCTGCATCAGCAACTGATGAACCAAAGCATCCAATAACATCCAAGGAAGACGCATAAGCCACAAGCCCATATCTTGAGACACGCCCGTATGTTGGCTTCAGTCCAACAACACCACAGAAAGACGCTGGTTGCCTGACACTTCCACCAGTGTCACTTCCCAATGCCACCATGCACTGTCTAGCAGAAACAGCTGCAGCTGAGCCCCCTGATGACCCTCCTGGTACCCGTGACAAATCCCAAGGATTAGCCGTCACCTAACGAATAGGAAGATGCATCACCTGAGTAAACCATTTTTGGTTACAGATTGTAAAACTGGAGTAACATTTTACTTGAAAAAGGTTTTATTTCTGAAGAAAAACAATGGTGTATCAATAGAGCTCAATGTAATCAAGATATCATCCTCATGAATGAAAGAAACCGCGTCACCTTCACATGCTGGTTCCCTGTCCATGTCTGATGCCTCATGACTCCAATTCAGGAGTATCTAAGATTCTAGATTCTGAGTCATGGTCTAAGCAATTAATGCAATAAACATGACGATTCTAATTGCCATACAGACCACTGCTGCAATATCAGGATCTCTAACTTTGCACCACGCTCACTGGACAATGATTGATGTGCACTCATAAGTTACCTTAGTACATAAATATGTGGTGATTCTAATGATCTATTCTGGCATAACTAGTTAGTCCTTACCTTGGGGATCAAATTGGTTAGTGGGTAGTCAGATGGAGTAGTCATTCACTGTTTTACCATTCCAACACTTCCCAGCAGTGGTGACAAAACTAACATGCAAATAATCATCTTAAAAGAAAGTATATTCATAGCAGCACACAGTGCAAATGCAATAATATCTATCAATTTTGTAACTTTCTCCGCCAACTCTAATTTCAACACACACATACATACATACATACATACATATATATATATATATAGATAGATACAATCTTGAGGTATATTTTCTGGACTTCAAGAATTGTAACTTTCAGCTAACAACATCATTTCAATGCAAATAATCAATAATCCTACATACAGAAAAGTGTCAAACCTCAACGGACTCAATCTCCATTCCCACTGCTTAACTACTCCTATTACATAACCCGTATACCAACAAGCAAATTATCAAATTCCAATCTAAAACCAAACTAAATTACTGAAATATAAAAATAAAAATAAACAGAACTAACTTGATAGGCAGAGCCTTCAGTAGTACTCCCCATACCAAACTCATCCAAATTAGTCTTGCCAACAACAATAGCTCCACTCTCCCTCAGTTTCCTCACGGCAGTGGCATCGAACGGCGGCCGATAATTTTCCAAAAGCGTCGATCCCGCAGTCGAGGGCATATCATACGTACAAATGTTATCCTTAACTCCCACCAAAACCCCAGCCAGGGGACCCAGCTCCTCATTGTTCTTAATCTTGTTATCCAGCTCCTCGGCCTGCTTCAAAACGGCTTCATCAGGGGAGACATGGAGGAAGCTGTTGAGCTGGGGCTCGGTGCGGCGGAGGCGGTTCAGAAAGGACTTGGCGAGGTCCACCGCGGAGGTTTGGCGGGAGAGTAGGGATTTTCGGGTGGTGAGGATTTGGGAGGGCGGCGGGCGAGCTGCGAGGGTGGTGGGGAGCGTGGAGCAGTGGAGGCATTTGAGGGTGGCGGCGGCGGCGGTGGTGGTGGTGGGGGAGCGGAAGAGGCGTGGGGTTTGGGCTGAGGATAGCATTTTCCAGTGGAAGTGACGTTGAGAATTGGGTGGGGTTTAGCGGCTTGTGACGATAATCGGTTGGAACTGGATTTAGCGTCCCAAACCCGTCCGGACTGGAAACGAATCCAGAACTTTTTTTCTTAATTAAACGCAGGGTTCGGACGGTTTCAAGGGGGAAAAAAAATTAACACGACCCCCGAAAAATTAAACGCAGGGTTCGGACATTGTTCACAATTCAATTTATTTTTACCTATACATCTAATATACATGGCAAGAAAAAGAAAAAAAAAATAGAATTGCTTACACATCCAATATAAAAATGGCTTAAAAGAAAATCAATAGAGCATAATACTATTGTTATTAATCGCAATGTTGAAATAAAAGGCAAAAATTAAATTTCAATACTTGGAAGAATATAATGTAAATGAATACTACTCAATAAATTATATTGAAGATCTATTATGTATGTAAAGTCTAACTAGATAAAAGAAATTTAATATGAAAATACGTTATTAAATATTCATAATTTGTACATGCAATACCCCATCCCATATCGAATAATCAAGAAAAAAATAAAATGTTTTATAAGCTTAGCCTAAGAACTCATGTGTATCCATTGATATTCTTTTTGGGCAAGTTGTTCATAACCCAATTTAAGGAAGCACTCGGTGGGTTCGGAGGCAATTCTCGGGTCCAACGGGCTTGCGGGCTCGAGGCATGACAAGTGGTATCAGAGCTTAGGCTAACTGCCTAGGCTATATCGTGATAGGATCCTCGGATTAGGATATTTATGTTCACAAGGCTTGAAATGGTATCAGAGCTTAGGCTAACTGCCTAGGCTATATCGGGATAGGATCCTCGGACTAGGATATTTATGTTCACAAGGCTTGAAATGTTGTAGCTTAGTGATGTCTTTGGTACTAAAATTATGGTGGACCATTGTTGGGACGACCAGCCAACAAGTGATTCATTATAATTATGGTCCAGAAGCCTAGAATTATGTCAAAGCACTGTAAAAATGCTTAATAGATTAATAAGGAAAATGGTAGTTCAGATTATTTGGATAGTGTGGGATGACTAGTACCGTAAAATGTTTTGTGTATGTTTGCAAGCAAACGACTAGGAATGTTTTGTGTACGTATGCAAAAAAACAACTAGGAACAGGGCAAACCTCTAGTCTTTTGTATCAGGAAAATGGTAGTTCAAATTATTTGGATAGTGGGATGACCAGTACAGTAGAATATTTTGTTTACATACGCAAGCAAACGACTAGGAACGGGGAAAATGTCCAGTCGTTTTGTATAAGGAAAAGTGTAGAATGTTTTGTGTATGTATGCAAGCAAACGACTAGGAACGGGGCAAATGTCTAATCTTTTGTTTAGACTAGACCATTATGTGTACATAGTGCTTTAAATGTGACCCTTGAATATGCCACTTTGTATGACTTTTGTAAGGTGTATATACAATATATGTCGTTCTATGTGAACCTCTATATATATACTTTAGTAAGCAACATATGCTTAGAATTTGCCCAAAAGCACAGAATTCTATTCCAAATGTCCAAAACTCAAGAAAGGAAGACCCAAGTTCCACCTGCTAGAAAGTTCGGGGTGAAAGATAGAGCATATGCCTTGGAAAAGAAAGAAGGACCGAGTTATTCTCTCAATCAAGTTGGAATCTGGGGGCCAGATTCCTTTGGGGGGGGGGTTGTTACATCGTAATTTTTATACACGAAACATAGATTTAATAACTATAATAATAATACTAAAACTGGTTACTATAATAATCATAATAGTAATAATATATACATATATGTGTGTAATAACCAAAAATATGTATAATAAATATGTCCGAAATATACATAACAGAAATTTTATACATAATAAAAATATAATAACTGAAAAATATAAGAATAAATAATAATAATATAAATTTATATAAAACCAAAATTTATAATAAATATATATAATAACCAAAAAATTGTATTAATAAAATTTGCAATTATAATAGTAAGATATATTTTAAATATTCCATGTGTTAGGACACTTGTTTACATTATATGTTAAATAAGAGTTTGGGCACGTATCATTTTCATTAGCAAATATATGCTAGGATACACATGTTATTCTTATAAAGTATAGGAGGCTTGTTATTTTTGTTATCAAGACAAGTCATAAGACACTTGTTCTTATGAATTTTAAGATAAGGTAATCTTTAAAAAATAAAAGACACTTGCAGGGACACTTGTGTATATTACTTGAAGAAGAAAGCACACTTGTGCACTTACTAGGATTATTTCATCATGATGCGTTGATGTTACTTCTAAGTCTTTATCTTAATCCAAGAGTTATAATCTTACTCTTAGTCCTTAAGTAAAAATCAATGGCCATGATTTAGCCAAAAACACACATGTAGATATGCAAAATAAAAGATTCTTAACACCCAAACCCTTGTCAAATCTTGGTTTGTACACTTAAATGACCTAAAAATTTGCTACAACAATTGTCTTGAAAAAGACTAAAGATTTACTAATTAAGTAATAGCTATTTCTTGAGCAAAATCCTATAAATGAGGGGCCTCCCCCACATTTTAGAATCACAACACACACTAAACATACACGATCATACATACAAACACACATGGACACACACTGCTGCACACACACGGTTCACACACACTTTACACGTATAGAAGAAAAACCCTAGAGTTCATACACATAATTATAAGGTATGTCTTAATTTTAGACTTCTTTATGTATTTTAATTTAAGTTCTTAGTCTTTAAGTAGTTAATTCATGTTTATATATACATGCTCATATGCTTTATCTTATGAAAGTACATATGTGCACATTTTGCCTATATATAAATATAGTAACTTGGGGCTTATTTATATACCAATACACATAAGCCTACATATTTGAAAGACTAAACTTGCTCTTATAAACTATATACATATATATAGTTAAAGTTATTTTAAAAGCTATGAATATGTACGTATGTATAGATATTGTTATTTTTGCATCTATGCAACGTATTCTTCTGACAGTAGTTACTAAGCACAAGTTAGTTCACTTATAAGGTTATGTAAGTATTATGTAATTATAGGAAATCCAAGTTGATTATAGAGTCAAGAATGACTACTAATCACGAGTACTTGCGGTCTATTGTTCTAATCTTAGCCACTAATGCTACTATAGGGGTTACCAAATTAACGTAGCAAATGCCATCCTTAATCTTGGTGAACAACAAACCACTATGGTGAGTGCCTTTTACCTTCCTTGCTGGGGAATTGAACTATATGTACTCAATATCTTCATATGGTCTAACCTGTCTAATTTATGTTATCCGATTTTCAGGATTTATATTTTACTATCTATGTTTCAAAAAAGTATTTCTCCGAATTATAAGTCAAATTATATTAAAAAATTATTGCATTTCTAAAATGTCAGCTACATTTTGTTCTGATGTGATTTATTAACACCTTAGGGATATCATATATTGTTTATGTTTTATGTATCCCTTGTTTTGGAAGCAAGGTATTGTATTACTGAAAATTATGAGCTATACCGTATTGTTTATTGAACGATGGACACTCTTGGGGACGCCCTTGGGAGAGTTCGGGCCAGATACATATAAGAGGGATTTATTGGGCGGAATGGACCGACGGTAGAATCCTTTCTATATGATACCATACCATAGGATCCAATTACTACACATAGTTGAAGGTTGGTCGTAGTGGGATTGGATCGATGTATTGCACGAACACATGGCACGCCTACCGTTTACCGTTTAATATAGTCAAGGTCGCTCCCTGACATAGGGGGGCATAGGGGGTTCTATCATGATTTATCTACTATGCGTAGTTATAAGGTTGGAGATACTGTTCATGGCTCATTTTCGATATTGTTCAGTCCTCAACTTGTTTTACTAAAATACAAGTTTCACACTACAGCGCACTTTCCCATGATTCATTACTTTATTGGTTTATGAGTCTTATTATATATATATATATATATATTTATATTTATATATATTTCCAACATCACTAAGTCATTTAGACTTACCACCCATTTCCTTTCTATTCATTGCCTCAGATTCAGGATAAACATATTGAGAGGAACTCAGATAAGTCAATAGGAGTAATCCAAGATACTAGTGCTTAGTTCTGTTAGCATGTTTAATAGATTTTGGAGTTACCACATGTAATGAAGAATTTGGGTGTTTTGTGTTGTTACCATTTGAACTGATAAAGTTACTTGCATTTGCATTTTCTATCATGCTTTCGTTGTACTATAAATGACTACTAAGTAGTATCGATTAGAACGTTCGTATTGGGTATAGATCACAAGATTGGTACTCAGTACGATCGTCAGTTGACCCCAATCATATAGGGAGGTCCTAGCGAGAGGGGTGTAACATCGAAAAATCAAGGAAAAATAGAATGCTTATAAACTTGGCCTAAGAACTCATGTGCATCCATTAGATATCCCCTTTCATCAAATTGTTCATGGCCCAATTTAAAGATGCACTCGGTGCGTTCAAATGCAACTCTCGGGTCCAACAGGCTCGCATGACCGGGGCGTGATAGTATGAGCTCACAACATATATATATATATATATATAGAGAGAGAGAGAGAGAGAGAGGGAGATACAATTTGCCACCCCAACTATATAGGTTTTCACAGTATGAACCTCAAATTTGAGTTTTTTTTTTTACAGTCACCTCAACTTTATAGATTCTCACAGATTGCATCCTAAGTAGATTTTCTGATCAAAAAAGTACGTCGGAGCGGCGTCACGTAATAAACACATAGGTTAAGGGTATTTTTGTCTTTGGAATTACATTTTGATAAAAACCCTAGTCTTTCTTCCTCTTTTCTCCTCTTCTCCATTTTGACACTAAGCGACCTATTTTAGGTTGTGAAATGGGATTTAGGTTTGGGCTTCAATTTATCTATCGAAGCTAATTTCCCATGGGTTCGAAATCCAGTACTCTCAACCAAGACTCCAAATTCATCCATTTTTTACCCAAACTTCTCTAAAAATTCAGCTGCCTATATTGGAGACAAGCGAGCAATTTTTGATAAAGAAACTAAAAAGCGAAAGAAAAAAAGCGATGAATAGAGACAATATAAATATGAGCGAATTTAATGTATTGAGAACAAACGCATAGAGAGCATATGAATCAAAATGGATTGAAGGTCAAAGAAAATTTTCCAAATTTTCCAAAGGGGCTAAGGGATTTGGAACCAAACTTCTCTCTAGTAATGTGTGTCAGTCGATGCAATATTATGTCGTAAGATACTAGCAAGGATAGATTCTCGGGGGGAGAGAGAGGGGGAGAGCGAGAGAGAGAGAGATCATTGGTTTCCATGTACTTGTTGCACTCCGCCGTCATGAAGGCAACGAAGGGAGTGGTGGAGCAATTGTTAGAGAAGAGGATAAATAGAGAAGAGAAAGGAAATGAGTATGGTTTTTATCAAAATATAGTTTCCAATTATGAAAGACGAAAATATCCTTACTCAACCTATCTGTTTCACACGTGGAGCCGCTCTGGTGTACTTTTTATAGAAAATTGGTTTGATAAGTTGGTGAGTGACCAATTTTTTCCAAAGATTTGATGAAGATCCAATTTTTAATTTGAAAACTAAGTTGAATATTCGTAATCTATGTCGCGAGTAGATGCAAAAAATGTATTTAATTGCGCAAACCCAATTTCGGGTGAACAAGAAATTAAATATATAAGATAGCTTGATGGAAAGCTAATTACATGGAGTATTGCAAAATGTGGATTGCCCCACATTAGAAAAATAATACAAGAATATATTGTATTTAAGTGGCTAGTTGTAAATAGGGTTGGCCCCTTGAAGGTTCACAAGTGTGTGAGGGAAGAAGACGTGTGGGTTAGTAGACTTGAACCAAACCCCCCACGCATGCACGCACTGCCACCGCTGCCGGCTGATCGGCTCAATGTGCCTTGAGGGTGGGCTGAGCTTAGGTTCAATTAAAGTATATTCTTTTTGGATACTGTCCGAATTAAATTTGTGTTCAAAATTGGTGTTGGGTCAAGCCAAATTGGCTCAAACCAGCACAGTGCATCGGACCAAGCCCGAGTGCAGGCCCAAGTGTGGCTCAACGGCTCAAACCATGCCTAGGTGGTGCAAACTGGTGTAGTGGCGGTTCGGTTCAAATCAAACCAATGTGAACCCAACAATTATAGTTTTTTGAGCTTAACAGCCACGACCTTTCAACTATTATAAATTACCCTCCCCTCCCCCCCCCCTCCCCGCATTTGTCGTTTGCATCAAGTTCATCCAAATTCACTTTACATATTCGGCATTTCACTCCCAAAAGTCTCCAAAGAATTCATAAATATCAAGTGAGTTCAAAACATTTTCTAAGTTCATTGTTTCTCAAAATTTGAAGTGCTCCTATTTCTAGAAGTAGGTCGTTGTATCTTGGAGACAATTGCCAATAACCGTGAGCACTGGCGAGGGGCAATTTTATCTTAAAGACAAATAGTTCAACTCCTGCCTTGACCTAATATCATAGCCTAATCACTCTCTTTCTAAAGCATTACAGTCAACACTTTTTGATCGGGAAATCTACTTGGGTTGCAATCTGTGAAAATATGGAAAGTTGAGGTGACCATCGGAAAAACGAAAAACTTGAGGTTGCAACTATAAAAAATTGTATAGTTGGGGTGGCAAATTGTATTTATCTCATATATATACTATACATAAATATATTACACACTTACATATATGTATATGTATCAAATCTATATATCTTATATATATATATATATGTATGTATAAATACAACGGCTGGGTTGTTGGCTGGATGGGTTTTAAATATTGACTCTGGCACCAGAATGAAAAGTGGCATATTTCAATATTACTTAACCGCAGTTCATATTAAAAATATTACATATATTACTAGTTTTTTCATATATTCTCTCTACACCCTATTAAGTTGGATATCTTTTCCTTTTAATGTTTATGCTTTTTTTCAAAATTTAGAAAAAGATTAATAAATTAATGGAATTTTTTTTTTCTCATCCTTAGAATAATGGTGTATTTTATGAATTAAAAAAAGAATAAGAAGAAAAAGAAAAATAAGAAATTCATTATTATATCAGTGGTGAAAACAGAATGGATACGAACCAAATAAAAAAAATGGTGACATAGTAGACATAAACGAGAAAGTTGCAAATTTTGTTAAAAAAATTGAAATATGAATTATATTAATATTTAATTAATCTCTTATAAGATATGTATGCTAAAAAATATAACAAATAACATGAAAAAAATAAAAAAGTAATTCCATAATAATAAAATAATTAGTCCACACTCATTACAAAATTAATTCATCTTTATTTTAAAATAGAATTAATTTTGTCACATATATTGATTATTAAAAATATATAAAGTGGAGCAAAATTTTGTTTATATGATGTATATATATGTATATATACATACACATATATAAATATATATATATATATATATATAAACATACACATAAAGTTGACCAAAAAAATATTAAAACTATAAATAAAAGTGTAACCATATTTTTCAGAAGTCAAAAAGTTTCGTTTATAAAAATAAAAATTTGAGAGAATGAATAATTAATGAAGTCAGAGAAAGTTGAGACGTTTTTCTTTTTTGAGATTGAATGGCATGAGTAAAATAGGAATTAAAAAATTATGTAATTTTGAGGGTTGACTATGGCAAGGTTAAAATAGAGATTAAGTAAAAATTTGCTTTGGCGATATAAAATTTGCTCTGACATTATCATCGACCTTGTTGTTTTATTGAAAATATATACTTCACTTTTATTTCATAGTATTTCATCTAACATCTTTAATACTTCGTTTCGACAATCATAAACTTAAGCTGAGTTGAGCAATACTTCAATTATTATTATTATTATTATTATTATTATTGTTGTTGTTGTTGTTGTTGTTGTTTTTTTTTATTATTATTATTATTATTACTCCATTTAATATACACAATACTTCATTTCAACAAAAGCGTACTACAGTACTCACAAATGCTATTTAAAGCAAAACATGGATATCACAACATATAAAATAATTAAGAAGAGCATTATATACCCTTGGTTAAAGTATAGGAAATAGAGAATGTTTAACACCAAAAATTTTATATTTCTTATGTAAATCCAATGGAATGAATTTCGTGACACCAATAACAAAAAATAAGGTTAATAAAAAAAATGGCCCGAAGCATCACCTCCTTTAATTGAATAGCCTCCACGATTTCCAGTCATATTCGAAACTTATATATGCACAATCAAGATCATACATCTTATACTTAACAAGTAGGTAAATGAAAGCCCTCTCATCATGTTTAGTCCATGTCACATATGATAACATTTGGTCAAGCGGAAACTTTTCATCACAATTAGATTATTGTGCAACCTATGTCCAAACCACTATCATCCAATTAGGTTGTTATGTATACAATCAAGTCCTTACATATACAGAGAGGTTTACATACAAAATATTCATAAACATAATGGCATCATCTCAAATTTCCCAAAATTTATGCCACCTAACAAATTATTTAATATAACTAGGCAGTGAAACTTAGCCTTCAAATCATTTCCACTTAATCGACTTATTTTCTACACCAAAAAAATACATTCCAAATACAACACCATTCGAACTCCAAATGATCACAATATCTGTATCTAGTGAATTTATCTAAAACTTGATCGGACTATATTTCAATAACCATCTCAAGAACAACTAATTTAATCAACAACCTTTCATTGTCCTCAATCCAAATGCCTAGGTTATCCATTATAACGTATTAATATACAAACATAAAAAAAAGAAAAAAATAGATAAACAACACATAATTGAAAAAAAAAACTATGTTTATCAGTAATACACACAAAAACTTATTTAAAATAGAGACATATGCAATAGAATTAGTATATACATTACGACCACATTTGAAATGATCTAAAGACATTTTATGTTAGCTGGCACCTAGTCCTTTAAGGGTTTATGTATTTAAGAAGTTGTTTGAAAAGTGATAGTGGCCAACCAGCCTTTAAGTGCCACATCGTAAAACATGTTTGAAATTTCTGGGCTCTAAAGGCTTTTAACATGAATTGTCAAAATTGCCCCTGAGTTATTAGTTTTGTGTTGCTCATTTTTGGGGTAATTGAGCAACTCATCAACGTGTTGTCCTCTCTGTAAAATCCAACTCCCATACCAATTCGATATTTTCTAGAGAAAGAAGGCATCAAAGCTCATAGCGGCGACATGGTATGTTTTTTGATGACATGTTTTGCCATTTATTTTTGGCTGAATCTATGGCTGCCTTTTTTAACCATACTGGTTGGTGCAATTACAACCGCTTCACCCAATTTAGGGTTTTCCAAGGCCACTTCATTTGAAGTGTGTATGTTAGGGATATCCTTTCGTATATTATAGTTTGCTAATAGTTAAGTGTGTAATAGGGAAAACAACATTGAGCCGTAGTATAGTACTAAATATTGGGATTCCATATCAAAAAACAATTTAAAAAGTGATGTTTGGAAAATTTTTGTGATACTTGTTTTTATTCAAATTTTCTTGCTGTTAAAAACAGACCCAGGAGTAGGGGAGTTCAAAAATCTTGAGGTACAAGATGATGTTGTTTGAAGATGTATTCAAGATTTCATAATAATTGATTGGCATTCAAATATCAAACAAATCAAATTCAACTAGATAAATATGGAATCAAATAGTTATATCTATTGATTATTTGAATCTGAATTTTAATAATATTTTTTTATTAAATTAATAATCATGTGTACATTAATGATGTAGTTCGAAGATGGATGACAGAGATCAAGGGCTTTTTCTCGAGAACCTGCTGATGGTCCTCCTACACAAAGGAAATGAGCACACATGTGACTAGCTAATTTTGTCCCAACATAGGCTCTTTGATGCTCAAGGCAGTATTTTGACTATTTAGTGAAAGATAGAAGATGAACAATAGTGTTGCAAGAGAAAGATAATGTTGTATAATGTACCATTTGATCACTTGGACGAAGCATATTTATATGTAATGATCATGATTTGACGTGTTTGATTGGGGGGGGGGGGGGTTTCTACCTGCTGTCAGCCGAAGGACAGCGTGGCATATCGGTTATCACTTTTTTGCCTTTGGGGACTATCCATAAGATGAATTAGCTATACTTAGCATTTAATGAGATATAGTCTTTGCATTAAATGAATATCCCATGCATTTAATATTAAAAATGTCTAACATACTATAACATTAATTACATTTGGGATAACATGTTCCCTGGTGGGTACGGACTCATTTGTTTGTCAAAGGGAGTGCAACAATCCTGGGTTAGGAGGATTTTTTGAGAGCCGCCTAAAGTAAAGCGCCTCGTGGCCTTCCAACCCTCGAACACTGCTTCACAAGATAGTAGGCCCTTGGGAAGTTGGACCCTTTGGCCATCTTGAGCCTCTTGAGATCAGGGTTCCTCTTAAGCACTATTCTTTGGATCACTTCCTTTATGCACTATTCCAGAGGGCTCATAGGATGGCACCATGCCAAACCATCCAAGGGTGGTCTTTTGAGGGCGTCGTAGGAAGTTCCCTCATCCTTTAGCCGCATGGAGAGGAGCAGGTCTTCTTTAGCGTACTCGTGGGGTTTACTATGCTTGGAGGGCCCACCAGCTTATATTCGATGTCTTAGATTATTTTAGGGTTATTGATAGTATGATGTGTCCCCTTTTTCTCTCAATATTTAACTAGATTAAATGTATTACTTTCTCCTTCTTTATTTTGAATAATGTCCTTATTAAGATGATGTTATTATTAGACACTTATGACTGTATTGTTATATGTTAGTCTAACTTTTTTGTAATGGGACATTTTTTCATTCAAAACAAAATGGTTGTGGATGACCCCCCCCCCCCCTTTATGCTCATGCTAGCGCGGCCGGGTGAAGCTCCGTTTGTCCCAAAGAAAAGACAATCCAAATCATTGGTTCTATCGATGTCCATATCTCAGTACTCACCTAGGGTATTTTATATGGTGGTTCAAATATCATGGAGTGACTTGGGTGCCCAAACCATTTGAAGACTTTAGAGCCTCATGTTTCTCTGGAAGTACTAGCTTCGGGGCTAGTGAAGAATCATCCCCTTCATATATGGTACCCAAATCACTCATTGTAAAGAATATAGGAGTGTCTTTTCAACAACTAATGAAAACATAACGGCGATTCTTAACCGTGGTGCACTTATTTCTCGATCGATTTTGTAGGTTGATGTCTTGAATGCAATTTTATTATGTATATTCATCATAATGGTTACATGTTTATATTTGTTTCTCAGATTGTACGCCAGTCGAAAGTTTTAGGTAAAATCGATGGGTAATTTGTAGCCTTTGATTTTTTGTTTTCGTATAAATGTTACTTTTAAGTTGTATCCATTTGGCTAGGGATGTTATCGGCTTGCGTATTGTGCTTACATGCAAATTTTGAGTTCATGTGTTTTAGTTGCTGGAAAGTTTGTTCAAATTTTAGAGGATATGTACTAATTTTCAAACAAATGGAGTTATGTAGATATACTGTGTTAAAAGTGCTTTAATTCATACAATTGATATTTCTTTTTTCATAAGTCTTTCTCATCAAAGTAGAAGTATTATGGAGATTGTTTGTGTTGTCTTTACTTAAATTTGTTTTTTAGCCAATATGTTTGCTTTTAAAAATCTGTGTCACATATTGTGATGTAATCTTAATTGCAGCTTCACGTGACTAAATGTCATAACTTAAATTGTACCATACTACTTTTGTTTTGCCTTTTAGGTAGGCTATACTACAAAATTTGGGAATCCAAACAATTTTGACTATAACCACATCTATTTCCTTTATGTGACAACTCACTCTAGCCCCCTCCCCCCCCCCCCAACACACACACACCCCGCTATGTTAAAAGTAATGAAATCATTCATTGAGGGGTAAGAGTATGCTTTGGCATGAGTGTAAAATTACATCTTTAAAATTTTTCTATATAATGAGCATTTCACTCCGCTTATAAACGACCACCATTCAACCTTTTATTTCTCACTCACCGCTAAAGCAATATACCCAATTCTTCCTCTCTAAAATATGTCAACACCTATGATTTGGGAACATGTCGAACAATATACCCACAATAATGTTTTTTACTGACCCCCACGTCATTTGCCCAAGATCAATTTATGATCGAGCAACTCCTAGCATACGCCACCAAGGTGAGAACTACCACAATGCTATTAGGCCGTATGCCGCTGAACAACTAACTAATGAGATGAATCGCATCTTCGACACCCTAACACAATAAAGTGTTTTATATGTATCGATTTGGTCAATTAAAATGGCGTTTCAACTTGTTCAGATAAATAATGCAATTTTTCGGGGTTCATTATGACATAATCCAAAATAGAGTTTTTGCTTATGATTGGGTTTGGGAGATGATATATTAGGTAACGTGCCTAATATTCCAACCTAATATAGTCTTAATATGGCTTCTCTTCAATTTCATATATATGGCATTCTCTTTCTTTTTTTTTTCCTGACAATACTACAAATTTGGTCTGGTTTATATGCATGGAGGAGAGATAGACTGGAAGGCAATGCAAAGGATTTTCGAGTGATAATTAATATCTCTTGTGTTAGTGCCTGCAAATCCTGTGTTGAGTGGGATCTAAATAAATGAATTAATTTTGTTCTCTGGTAAGTTGGCAACTATAGATACAGTCGAATTTTTAAATTTTGTTGTGTGCATTTGTCACTATATTAGATCACTTGTTATTTATAAAGCTCACTTATGATGATCCACTTTCTACTACTACTTATTGGTTTGTTGGTTTGAAAAAAAAAATGGTAATCAATGCGTAATAATAAAACATGACCTCTAGTTCCAGTGGCAATGTTTTATTGACATGGGAAGTTTTCCCTCATTATTGCATGAAGAAGAAATGCCGCCAAAAATTTCAAGGGCACAATTACAGCCCAACAAATCTTTTTGGCATTTTTTAGTTGTCTTTCATGTTCTCAAATCAATAATTTATTTCCCACCAATCACTAATGTATAAATTAATCCAACCAAACATCAAAGTTGCAATTAAATGATCCACTATAAAAGTAGCAGATTGACAAATTCAAACAACAAAATTGAGAGTTCAAATAAGAAGCACCAACTTGCTCTCAACTTTTTGCATCTTAACAAAATCCACCAAACAAACATGTACAAACCCACGAAAGCTAAAGTCTTTTACACTAATGGTTGGACTTGCTCAAATGGATTACCTTTTCATTTATGATCTGGAGAGTTATGCACACTACAAGGGGCGATTGTTAACCAAAAATGACAATCATGTTATATCTCGCACAATGCTTTATATTAACTCTCATTTTAAGACTTTTTTCGACTACTATTACTACAAATGATTTCAGTTTATGCACAAATGTTACATAACATGGAGAGGTATTATGAAGTTTCCTAGAGTTTGTTTAAAAAATTCTAGGGATATGTCATAACACCTCCAGAGGTGTAGGACAAGATAGAGGAGATAAAGTGAATGCCATTTTAAAAAAAAAATTGGCAGATTTTTTTCATGAACATTAGTTTGGTGTTTAAGTTTTTTTTTTTTTTTTCACTTCAATGTTGTTGTTGCTCCCCATTTCTTTGATGAAAGGTTCATGGTCTTGGCTCTGTGTATCAACAAGAAAAGAAGACTATGTGGGATTTATTGCTCATAATTTTTGATTTCAAATGGTTTTGATCAGAACATGTGCCACCGAAGATCATATTGATTCAATCACCGCTCGCTTGACCCCTTACATTCTTATCCAGATAATCTCCCATAATACACTAACTCATATTAATATTATTTACGCAAATAACATCATAAATATTCTAAAATTGATTTCATTTTAATTTGTCATCATTTGTAAATATTCAAATTGATTTCATTATGATATGTCATCATCTATACTAACTCATAATGCAGTGAACGATGAATCCGGATCACAAAGCGAGAGCTCTTATGTTGGAAACATCCCCCACGGCAATCTTTCGTCCAATATCGGTTGGTCATCCATGGCATCATGCATCTCATCACAAGGTTTGTTTTGGTAATGAAACCTTAGTATCATTGGACTTGTCTCATTGCACCCAACTCTACTGATAGCTTTCTAGTTGTATTACTTCGTTGTTGAAAAAACTCGTGATTGTTGGTTTTATGTATTTTTTGCTCTATGTTTCGTGGATTGTTTTGAAGAAGTTATAGGTGATTGCCCCCCTCCCCCCAATTTTCCCGAGCAGTTGTGATATCCGAACCCTTTTATCAACCTTATTATTATTATTACGGGTGTCATTGCTACTATTTTTATTATTATCGTTATTATTATTATATTATTAGTAGTAGTATTATTATTAGGACTTATACTTTTTATTAATATTGCAATTATTTCTTTTAACATTGATTATTGTTATTATGATTATTATTAGTCATACCAATTATTATTTCATTATTGTCATTATTATTGCCATTTTTAATATTATTAATAATTAGTTCAATCCTTTTGGGTTTAGGATTATTGGGCTATCATGTTAGGCTTAGCATTATTGGACTAATCCTATTGGATTTAGAACTATTGGCTAACCCTATTAGGTTTAGGAATCCTTCATGACTTATAAATCCTATAATATATCAAATTAGGATTTAGCATTATATTAATTGGGCACTTAGGGTTATACACATAGAAGATGAATAACTATTGGAGTAGACGAGAGATAGAGAGAGTGCCGGGTATCTATTTCGTCCTTATCATAAGCTTCCACTCCCTAATCTTTTATTTTGAATAACTAAACATGGCCATGATTAAAGTGTGGTATTTGAGACTAGGCAATTCAACAAATATGCATGGATAGAATAGTGTTGCACTAGGATGTATGCTATAATCATGATGAGTAATCTCATAAATGGTTAGCACTATGTAACTTGATAGTAGACTTATACCTTACTATTTAAAAGTTGTACTATGACACAGTAAAAATCAAACTAGTTTGAATTGTTGGTAATGATTGCATAGTTGATTTTCGATATAAGATTGAATTTGTCGTGCTAGGGATTTTACGTGTAAAGATGAAATTTTCAATTACTAATCTTCGAATATTAATCTTAGAATGTAGTTGCACGTGAGATATTGTGACGACCCGAAACCTCTAGCTAATTATGAAAATACCCGATTTATAATTTTTGCACAAACATGCCACTTTTCAAAACAATAGTAAAACCAACCCATACTTTTATTCGAAAATCCAAAAGTACACATAAGTTTATTATTACATGATCGTGACTACAAAATAACCTCAATCCTATAACATGCATAACTAGCCAAATGCTTCGAACCGCCTTCCTATGTCTCCTTCGCTAGCGACTCCGTTCGTCTCAAGATTGGCTAAAACATTACATGAAACACGTCAACAACACGTTGAGTAGAAACTTTGCATATAACATAAGGTGATCGTGTGAGGTTTGTGCACCATATCACAGAAATTTATGAACATAAATCACATAATTTCACATTTGATTTCTTCCACCTCGACGGGTGGCTACCTTATCACTTCGTGCCGATTTTTCCAACCAAACACTCCAATTCCCTACCAATCACTCCGGTGGTCATATCCCGGGCATATGCCGATTTTTCCTACGACCCACTTCAGTACATAGACACTCCATCCATGCAAGGAGGGATTAGGCAACGATGGAGGGTCGAGAACTAATTTAAGACCGGCAAGCCCGACGCCGCCCGGCCGAACTCGACCACATCCACCCCTATTCACATTGGGGCCCAACATGTACACATAAAATTCATGTATAACACATAGTTTTACAAAATTTCAGTATGCTTTCACACTGATCTTACATAAATGAACACATATTTCAACCTTTATGAACTGAAAATTCGCAGTCTACAAATATTTGCGACGAGCAGAAAATTTCAGTTTGCAAGTATGGAATTTCTAGCCTAAAACCTGCTGGGATTTCACAAATATGTTTCTAATATTGTAAAATAAAGTTTTGGTTGATAAAATTTCGAGTTTTCAGCTTACGAGACTTGGAATTTTCAGACTGCGACGCAAAACGCTTAATTGCGCGGCTGCTGGAATTTCCAGGCCCCGAAGCCGAACTTTACAGATTTGAAAAACTGTTTTTCCAGCTTATTATACACTGGAATTACAACATATAAAACAGGTTTTGAGTTTGAAAAAATCGGATTTTTCAGTTGTGCAAAAATAAGAGTTTTCAGCCTTGTAACAAAATTTTTCAGCACTGTGAATAGTGTTTCCAGCAAGTGTTGAACTAAAATTTCATCTTGACAAACACGAAATTTCAGCTTCTAACACATGATTGAAGTAATAAAAAGTATCAAACATCATAATACATAACTTAAGCATCATTTGGACCTATTGCAAGCAAAATTTCAGCATGGTTTCAAGACATTCAAGGGCAAGATGCACATAATGTCACTATAAGCATATACCCAAATTTTCTTGTATTCCCTAAGACCCAAGATGGAAACCAACTTGTGGTTACCTCTTAAGGTCTAATGGGGAAGATATGAAGCTAATACTTTCATAAAAACCTAAGCTAACTCATGCCATAGGCAAGGTTTCTACCTTCTAGTAGTAGAGGTTCTTGTAGTTTAAAGGATGTATGGAAGTGTAAGGATGAAAGTGCTGAAATTTGTGATGAAATTAACAAGAGATGAAGGCAAGAGACTATAAGGGGCAGAGTGCACGTTTTTTAGGGGGTGTGTGGTGATTTTTGTGGTTTCTTATGCTTAATGCCTAATCCTTCTTATAATTAGTAATAGCATTAAAATACTATTGTGTCTTAATCTTCATCATTTCTTTCTTTCCAACTAAGTGTCCAACTAACAAGCCTAATTAGGTTAAGTGTTAGTCTAATTAGGTTAAGTGTTAGTCTAGGCTAATTTGGTCCATACATGTATAACAATATCTAGAAAGAATTATACAAGTGTATGCACACTTGTACATAATCATCATTACTTGAAGGATGAAGACTTGAGAATGATTTTCTACCAAGTATAAAACATTTTTATGTTTCTTATACCTTAAAAAACGTCCACCCTTAGTTAAAATCTGAAAATTTATAAGTTATTTACTTATTTTACATATTTATGGAAGAAAATATCATTTAGGGGTAGAAAATGCAATTTTAGGCTTTCTTTACGGTTTTTCCAAACATCTTCTAAATCTTATTACACAAAACCAAACATACATATATATATATATATATTTATGTGTGTATACATATATTTTTATGAATTATATAGTTTATATGATGCTTAACTAGGACAAGAAATAATCATAACTTATACATGTTTCGAAAAAACGAATATGCAATACAAGGTATTAACATTATGAAAACGTATACCTATAAATATAAAATAAACACATATACTTATATCTATACATAATGGGAGTGAGAATACGGGTCCTTACATCCTCCCCTCCTTAAAGGAATTTCGTCCCCGAAATTCGGCCCGATTAGTCAAAGAGATGTGGATAGTTGCTCATCATATCTTCTAATTTTTCCCACGTAGTTTCCTCGAGGTTATGATACTTCCACAAGACTCTGACTATGGGAATGGAGCGGTTTCTCAAGGTTCGTTCTCTTACTTCAAGGATGCGAACGGGTTCCTCTACATATGTCAAGTCTTTATCAATTTCGAGGGAATCATGATTCACAACATGAGAGGGATCCGGATGATATTTCTTAAGCATTGACACATGAAATACGTCATGAACATCAGATAGACTTGAGGGTAACGCCAATTTATATGCTACTTTTCCTACTTTTTCTAGAATTTCAAAAGGTCCAACGTATCGAGGTTTTAGTTTTCCTTTCTTCCCAAACCGAAAAATTCCTTTTCGTGGTGATACTTTTAAGAATACCGAGTTTCCTACTTCAAATTCCAAATCCTTTCGTCTCTTATCCGAGTAGCTTTTCTGACGACTTTGAGCGGCGGCCATTCGTTTTTGAATTGTTTCTATAGCTTCCATAGTTTCTTGTACCAATTCAGGGCCTAGCAATTTCCTCTCACCAACCTCATCCCAACAATTTGGTGATCGACACTTTCGTCCATAAAGGGCCTCAAATGGAGCCATACCGATGGTGGATTGATAACTATTATTGTATGCGAATTCGGCTAATGCGAGATGACGATCCCAACCTCCTCCAAAATCGATGGTACAGGATCTAAGCATGTCTTCTAAGATTTGGATGGTTCTTTCAGATTGTCCATCGGTTTGTGGGTGAAAAGCCGTGCTAAAGTTCAACTTAGTATCTAGCGCGCTTTGCAACCCTTGCCAAAACTTAGACACGAATCGTGGATCTCTGTCTGAAACAATGCTGACGGGGATACCATGTAATCGGACTATTTCCTGTTTATAAATTTCAGCCATTCTATCCAAGGAACAAGTCTTTGAAAAGGCAATAAAATGGGCACTTTTTGTAAGTCGATCCACTACAACCCAAATCGCATCATGACCCTTGGAGGTGCGGGGTAGACCCATAACAAAATCCATGGTAATGTGTTCCCACTTCCATTCGGGAACAGGTAATGGTTGCAAGAGACCAAAGGGCTTCTGGTGATCGGCTTTTATCTGTTGACATGTCAAGCATTTGGATACAAATTCCGCCACTTCTCTTTTCATGCTAGTCCACCAATACTGTTTTCTAATGTCTTTGTACATCTTATTGATTCCCGGGTGGATTGTGTATCTTGATTTGTGACTGTCTTCCAATATTTCCCTTTTGAGATTGTTATCATCGGGGATACATAGCCTATTGTGAAATCTGAGGATCCCGTCATTGGACATGGCAAACTCGGCCCTTTTGCCATTACCAACTTCTTCCATGATCTTTTTAAGTTTTGCGTCTTTTTCTTGAGCTTCCTTGATTTTTCTTAATAACGCAGGTTGCGCTTGAACGGTGGAAAATAAAATTCCTAACTCTTTTTCCTTAGGATTCCACTCAGAAATATCATTTAACAACTTCCATTCCTTAAGTGCCAAACAAGAGATGGTGGCCTTTCTACTTAATGCATCGGCAACTTTGTTAACTTTTCCCGGATGGTATTGAATATTAAAGTTATAGTCGATAATCATCTCCATCCATCTCCTTTGTCTCATGTTTAATTCCTTTTGTGAAAATAAGTATTTTAGGCTCTTATGGTCTGTGAACACCTCAAAAGCTGTCCCATACAAATAATGCCTCCATTTCTTGAGTGCAAACACAATAGCAGCTAATTCGAGGTCATGAGTAGGGTAGTTTTCCTCATACGGTTTTAATTTTCGTGAAGCGTAGGCTACTACCTTGCCATCTTGCACTAGTACACAACCTAATCCTTCTTTAGAGGCATCGGTGTATACTTGAAATCCATCGTTCCCATTAGGTAATATTAACACAGGAGCGGCGACTAAGCAATTCTTCAATTTCTGAAAACTAGTCTCACAGTGTTGGTCCCAAACAAATTTGACCTTAGCTTGGGTTAACCTAGTTAGTGGTCGAGCAATTTTTGAAAACCCTTCAATAAATCTTCGATAGTACCCCGCAAGACCTAGAAAGCTTCGAACTTCAGTGACGGTAGAAGGTTGTTTCCACTCCACAACGGCTTTTACCTTTTTCGGATCTACTGAGATTCCCTCTTTGGATATGATATGACCGAGAAAGGATACCTTTTCTAACCAAAATTCACACTTGCTAAATTTTGCATAAAGTTTTTGGTCCCTTAGAGTTTGCAAAACTATGCGCAAATGTTTCTCATGCTCCGTTTTGGTCTTTGAGTATACCAAGATATCATCTATAAAAATCACAACGAACTGATCCAAGTAAGGCTGGAATACTCGATTCATCAAGTCCATGAATATAGCAGGTGCATTGGTTAGTCCAAAAGGCATTACTATAAATTCATAATGTCCGTAGCGACTATTAAGAGCTGTTTTGGCTATGTCTTTTTCTTGGATTCGGACTTGGTAATATCCTGATTTCAAGTCCAACTTAGAGTACACGGAAGCTCCTTGTAGTTGGTCAAATAACTCTTCGATGTTCGGTAGTGGATATTTATTTTTAACAGTAACTTGGTTTAGAGACCGATAGTCAATGCAAAGTCGTAAGGTACCGTCCTTCTTTTTGACAAATAAAACTGGGGCTCCCCATGGTGAAGAACTAGGCCGAATAAATCCCTGATCAAGTAATTCTTGTAATTGAGTCTTAAGTTCCTTTAATTCAGCAGGGGCCATTCTGTACGGGGTTTTGGAAATCGGGGCTGTTCCTGGTACTAGGTCAATGGTAAATTCAATTTCCCTATGTGGAGGTAGTCCGGGTAGATCATTGGGAAACACATCTACAAATTCGTTTACCACCGGAACATCCTCAATTTTCTTTTTATCTTCTTGTTTATTTAATACATATGCTAAAAATGCATCATTTCCTTTTCTAAGTAGTCGATGAGCTTTCATGGCCGAAATAATTGGTATGGAAGGGGAAAATTTGTTTCCTCTTATTTCAACTAAGGGTTGGCCCGGTATACATAATCGCACTATC
This sequence comes from Petrea volubilis, assembly GCA_026212405.1. Lineage (NCBI taxonomy): Eukaryota > Viridiplantae > Streptophyta > Magnoliopsida > Lamiales > Verbenaceae > Petrea > Petrea volubilis. The sequence goes on along the minus strand of CM047881.1, from coordinate 8,192,565 downwards.
TTATTGTGACAATCTATTTGGGCATAGTGAGATGCTAGCCAGTCCATTCCTAATATCACATCGAATTCGTTTATAGGCAATAAAACCAAGTCAGCCCTCATGGGTTTTCCACCAATTACTAGCTCACAGTTCTTATATAATAGGTCGGTTCTCCATGAGATTCCCATAGGTGTGCTTACTTCTAATTCATATGGCAAAACTTCAGGTTCAAGCATTAAACTAGAAACAAAATTACGCGATATATAAGAATGCGTTGAACCAGGATCTATCAAAACTTTAGCCAAGTGTTGGCAAATCGGAAGCGTACCTTCCACCACTGTTGGTTCTGACGTCCTTTCTTGATTAATGGCAAACACCTTGCCTTGCACTCGTGGTTTTTCCCCACGCTTTCCGTTCTCCTTGGCAACTCGTTCCCGTGAAGGTCCCATTTGCGGACAGTCCCTGATGAAATGCTCACTACTTCCGCACCGGGTACATTTCCTTGCCTTAACCCAACACTGACTCTCAGTGTGATTTGGTTTTCCACAGTAGGTACACGAAAGGTTCCGTTGGGGTAGGGAAGTGTTAGTATTCATCCGGGGTCCTGAAATATTAGTCTTAGCAACCTTATTACTTCCTCCGAAATTTCTCCCGGCTTGGCTCCCTAAAGGAGACGGTCTCACGAAGTGGCCACGTTTAACCTTTAACTGCTCCATAGTGCTCTCTACTTTCAGGGCGGTTTCCACTGCCGCCATATACGTTTGCACCTGTACCGGTGCCATCTTGTCTTGTATCTCCATCCTTAAACCACTAGTGAATTTCCATATTTTTCTTTCTTCACTTTCAACAAAATAAGGGGCAAACCTGGCTAACCGGGTAAACATTGCCTCATATCGGGCCACATTTAACTCTCGTTGTTCTAAGTTTAAAAATTCTCTTTCTCGTTTTTCTTGTATAACCCGAGGAACATACTGTGTATTGAATTCGCGAACGAAATTGTTCCATGTATGTGGAGTCCTCGCTTCTTCCCACTTTCCACTGACCCTTTTCCACCAATGTTGTGCGTCTTCTTCCAACCGGAATGTAGCCAAAGTGACCTTCCGTTCTTCTCCGCAGTCTATAACTTCAAAAATTTTCTCGATAGCTTCTAGCCAATTAGTGGCTTTGACGTCGTCCGGTTCTCCTTTGAAACTCGGGGGTCCTAACTTAAGAAAGTTAGCAATGGCATCGTTAGTTGTTTCTATGTGATTGTGATTATTATTATGCTGATTTTCAAGAATCGTAGTGATTCTCTCAACGATAGCCGTAAGTTGACCCTCCGGATTCCCGTTATTACCGCGTGTTCGTCTATTCGACATCTACATCATAAAAATTCAGTTTAGTAATATAAACAAAACCCATTTATTTCTATTTACATAAGACTTACACAACCTATCTACATAGAAGTTACTCATACGGCAATTGCAAAAACATACACGGCAAACGCAAAACATATATCCTATCAAACTTTACATGAGCACCGATTACACTAGACAACCACTACGGTGCTCTCAAGACACTTAATTTACTCAATCTCATAGGGAGCATGGCTAGTACCCTCTCCGGAGTTTATAACCACTAACTCCGGGGGTGGCTTAGGAATTAAATTCTCTTCAATGACTCCAACAAGTTTCCTACTCATGCTATACAAAAGCTCGAGCACACTTTGGTAATGCTGATGTGTTTGGTAGATGTGATTTTGGGCTCCCTCCAAACTAAGGCGGGTGTGGTAAAGATCCTCTTGAAGCTTTTCATAGTTTTCTTCCAGCAACCTTAGTTCTACTAAAAGTTCATCAACTTGGGGCGGGCGCACTCGGACGGAGGACACTCGGGCAGCCCCACACGGATAGCGCGACCTACGGTTAGAGGATTCTGAGGGATAGGCCATCTGCCACACAACAAGTTCAAACATTAGACAATTCATAATCAAAATTCCTAACGTCCCAAAAACCGTGCTCTGATACCACCTGTGACGACCCGAAACCTCTAGCTAATTATGAAAATACCCGATTTATAATTTTTGCACAAACATGCCACTTTTCAAAACAATAGTAAAACCAACCCATACTTTTATTCGAAAATCCAAAAGTACACATAAGTTTATTATTACATGATCGTGACTACAAAATAACCTCAATCCTATAACATGCATAACTAGCCAAATGCTTCGAACCGCCTTCCTATGTCTCCTTCGCTAGCGACTCCGTTCGTCTCAAGATTGGCTAAAACATTACATGAAACACGTCAACAACACGTTGAGTAGAAACTTTGCATATAACATAAGGTGATCGTGTGAGGTTTGTGCACCATATCACAGAAATTTATGAACATAAATCACATAATTTCACATTTGATTTCTTCCACCTCGACGGGTGGCTACCTTATCACTTCGTGCCGATTTTTCCAACCAAACACTCCAATTCCCTACCAATCACTCCGGTGGTCATATCCCGGGCATATGCCGATTTTTCCTACGACCCACTTCAGTACATAGACACTCCGTCCATGCAAGGAGGGATTAGGCAACGATGGAGGGTCGAGAACTAATTTAAGACCGGCAAGCCCGACGCCGCCCGGCCGAACTCGACCACATCCACTCCTATTCACATTGGGGCCCAACATGTACACATAAAATTCATGTATAACACATAGTTTTACAAAATTTCAGTATGCTTTCACACTGATCTTACATAAATGAACACATATTTCAACCTTTATGAACTGAAAATTCGCAGTCTACAAATATTTGCGACGAGCAGAAAATTTCAGTTTGCAAGTATGGAATTTCTAGCCTAAAACCTGCTGGGATTTCACAAATATGTTTCTAATATTGTAAAATAAAGTTTTGGTTGATAAAATTTCGAGTTTTCAGCTTACGAGACTTGAAATTTTCAGACTGCGACGCAAAACGCTTAATTGCGCGGCTGCTGGAATTTCCAGGCCCCGAAGCCGAACTTTACAGATTTGAAAAACTGTTTTTCCAGCTTATTATACACTGGAATTACAACATATAAAACAGGTTTTGAGTTTGAAAAAATCGGATTTTTCAGTTGTGCAAAAATAAGAGTTTTCAGCCTTGTAACAAAATTTTTCAGCACTGTGAATAGTGTTTCCAGCAAGTGTTGAACTAAAATTTCATCTTGACAAACACGAAATTTCAGCTTCTAACACATGATTGAAGTAATAAAAAGTATCAAACATCATAATACATAACTTAAGCATCATTTGGACCTATTGCAAGCAAAATTTCAGCATGGTTTCAAGACATTCAAGGGCAAGATGCACATAATGTCACTATAAGCATATACCCAAATTTTCTTGTATTCCCTAAGACCCAAGATGGAAACCAACTTGTGGTTACCTCTTAAGGTCTAATGGGGAAGATATGAAGCTAATACTTTCATAAAAACCTAAGCTAACTCATGCCATAGGCAAGGTTTCTACCTTCTAGTAGTAGAGGTTCTTGTAGTTTAAAGGATGTATGGAAGTGTAAGGATGAAAGTGCTGAAATTTGTGATGAAATTAACAAGAGATGAAGGCAAGAGACTATAAGGGGCAGAGTGCACGTTTTTTAGGGGGTGTGTGGTGATTTTTGTGGTTTCTTATGCTTAATGCCTAATCCTTCTTATAATTAGTAATAGCATTAAAATACTATTGTGTCTTAATCTTCATCATTTCTTTCTTTCCAACTAAGTGTCCAACTAACAAGCCTAATTAGGTTAAGTGTTAGTCTAATTAGGTTAAGTGTTAGTCTAGGCTAATTTGGTCCATACATGTATAACAATATCTAGAAAGAATTATACAAGTGTATGCACACTTGTACATAATCATCATTACTTGAAGGATGAAGACTTGAGAATGATTTTCTACCAAGTATAAAACATTTTTATGTTTCTTATACCTTAAAAAAACGTCCGCCCTTAGTTAAAATCTGAAAATTTATAAGTTATTTACTTATTTTACATATTTATGGAAGAAAATATCATTTAGGGGTAGAAAATGCAATTTTAGGCTTTCTTTACGGTTTTTCCAAACATCTTCTAAATCTTATTACACAAAACCAAACATACATATATATATATATATTTATGTGTGTATACATATATTTTTATGAATTATATAGTTTATATGATGCTTAACTAGGACAAGAAATAATCATAACTTATACATGTTTCGAAAAAACGAATATGCAATACAAGGTATTAACATTATGAAAACGTATACCTATAAATATAAAATAAACACATATACTTATATCTATACATAATGGGAGTGAGAATACGGGTCCTTACAGATATCAAGGGGAGTATATAGATTATAATCTTGATCTTGTTGTAACATTATAATAGGATTCGACTTATAACTAATGGGATATCAATTTTTACGAGTATTAAAATTTTGGTAGACTATTTTTAGATAGCCTATATTCGTAATTGGATATTACTAGATTCATACGATCGTGCTTAATACCCTACCCTTGAAGTCTTGGATATCGTAGAAACCCGAATAGGTTAAGGTAAGTGGTTTCTTCTCTCTATTTATTTTATAAAAATAAGTTTTCCACAAATTTATGTTTTTCGTTTAAAAAAATTATTTTCATATATAAAAGGTGGATTTGAGCATGCTATTTTATGAATTTTCTATGAAAAGCTAAAATTGTTTTGTGTTGTGCTATATGTGTATATATGAACATGCTCTGAACACTTGGAATTCTATCAGTATGAACGAATTCTGAAATTTCTAACGAGCTACAGGGTACAGTAGCAATTTTTCGAATCCACTTAATAGGGTTGTAGTTAAGGCCCTCCTATGGGTAATAATAGTAGTTTTTGAACCCATTTAACAAGGTTGTAGTTAAGGCCCTCCTACGGGTAATAATAGTAGTGTCCGAACCTACCTAATGGGGTTATAGTTAGGGCTTGATCAAGCAGGCCAATAGAAATTTTGAATGTTCATGAGCATGGATATATAAATGAATTTGTCTGATTCTATTGTGTTATCTGTTCTGTTACTTGAAAGTGGAAAACGTTGATTTTTGAATCTTGTCTATGTTTGCAAAGTGTGATATATTTATATATGTAACTTACTCAAATTCGATAGAGGATCAAGAGATACCTTACTGGGCGAGTGTGCTCATACCACTAATAATCATTTTGTAGAGAGTAGTGTCGAAAAAGGTGACGAGGAACAATTTTAAGGTTGGTGAGTGGATTGATGGAGTCCCTGCTTAGGGAATTTAGTTTTGATGTTTCCTTATATGGCTCTATCTATTAAGACTATTATGGATTAGTTTCTACTTATGTTTTGGAATTGGAGATGTAATAGTTAGGATTATTATCATTTCCGCTGCAATGTTCGACTAAGGTTTTTCAATAAATATTTACGATTTTTTGTATGTTCTGATTTCTGTGGCTTGATGTCTCTGAGTCCTTTGGGTTTAGGGGCATCGCCATGTTGCGTCCCGGATCCGGGGCATGACAGCAGTGAGTTTTCCCTATTATTGTACTGATGTTATAATACCAACGCATCTCAAAGAGTGTTGAAATGCCTCTATATAAAAAAAGACACTATTGTAAAGACCCATATTGTTTCCTAATATATGTATGAAATTATGTATTATGCACTTCAATACCTTATGTTGTGTCTAGGGATGCAAATGAGCCGAGCCGAGCCAATCCAAACCTTGGCATTTTTTCTAAGCTCGAGCTCGACGAGCTGGAAATTTGAGGCTCGAGCTCAGCTCGAACATAGGTTCAAGCTCAGCTCGGCTCGATTCCATAAGCTTGTTTGGCTCATTTGGTACAGCTTGTTCGTGCTCAAGCTCGAGAATCTATATAAGTTCGAGCTTGGCTTGAGCTCGAGCTCAAGAACCTATATCTTTGCCCCTTATCACACACTTATCAAATTAAAAAAAAAACACAAATTATGCAAATACAAACTAACCTTATGTCAATAGAGACTACAAATTATGCAAATAACAACACGATGAATAATCTAGTTCTGTCCATAGAGAGTACAAATTACATAAATACAAATACAATAAGGTCGAACTAACCTTCAAATCAAAAGTCGGGCACCAAATTAGATATTACATTCCATTAACAAACAACATTGTCACAACAAAAAACTAATCACTTGATTGGTGTAATAACGTCAATCTAGATACCAAACTTCTTTTCAACAACCTTTTCCACCTTCATTGATTTCAATCACGAACAAATCCTCCTATAATAAACACCACCAACAAAGTAATTAACCACAACAATAAAGTATATAACTATATATAGTTATTTCATGAAATTTAGTATATATTGAAATCAAACATGATATACCTCCATTTTTGTCAGCCAGCATACAATATCCAAGCACATAGTCTAGGGAAAATAAGAATAATAAGACAACTTAAGGATATATACATCCAAGAACACTTGGGGATAATAAGGATTACCTCAAACATCAGGCAACTCAATCTCTAATGCATCTTGATCAACCTACACATAAGCCATTTTTAGCTTCAAGACATTCAAGGAAGTAGCATGTCAAGACATAAACCATTTATCATGATATTGACATATATAGCAAATAATTTGAGGCATCAAATCTTAAAATATGAACATAGGCAATTACTTGGTATTTTTACTATTATTTGGTAAATCCAAGTTAAAGCCTTGTTTATGAAAATAATCTAAGATCATGTTGCCTAAACTACTTATGAGAAAGGTAATAATTCTACCTTCAAATGTTTTTAGGAAAAAGAGGGTGTATAAAGGGCTACATGAAACGCTCATAGGTATATATGGATGAAAATAGAAGGGTTTGTATATATATATATATATATATATGTGTGTGTGTGTGTGTGTGTGTGTGTGGGTGGGTGGGTAGAAGATAGGCTATAAATAGGAAGTGTTTTGAATGTTGAGAGTATAGTGAGTGTGGGGGTGTATTTTTAGGCTGGATTTGTGTGTTTGTTTGTGAAATGTGAGCAACCCCTCCCCCTATTTATAGTGGAGGATGAGGGTAGAAGGCAAGACTTGGAGACCAAGTCTTAATTAATGCAAATCTTCCACCTAAGCTTACTATTAATTGCCAAATTAAATGCAATCTTCCACCTCCCACATCTATTTCTAGCCTTGGTGTAACCCTAACACATGATTCATGAAGCTAGATGATAGAAGACCACACAAGTGCACAATTTCTAGAAGCAAAGGAGCTTGTATTAGTGTAGGATATTTTAATAAAATATTAACACAAAATCAAATAAAATCAAATAAAATATGATAAAATCTGATTTTGATTGTCCTCATCCTATAAAATTTGAAATCATATCTTTGTTTCATTAAAAATTCGAATTTGTATTTATTTATTTTTGTAAAAACCGAAAATTAGGGTTTTAGTGCATAAAATTAGGGTTTTGGACATAAAATTCGAAAATTCACAATTAATTTAGAAAAATCCCAAAATTATGAAATTTAATCTTTATAAACCTAAAATTATATGTATATTACCCAGGAATTAAAAATTTAACATATAACTTTTCGAAAAATGCAATTTAAGACATAGAATTTCAAAAAGTGCGTTAACATGTCAAATTCCTCTAAAATTTGGAAAATCATGTAATTTATTCAAAATTTGGAAAATCATGTAATTTATTCAAAATTGCATCTTCTCCATGCATAAAAGTCTAGAATACTTATTTATATTGTTTTGAAAACTCATAAGTATTTAATAGACAAATTTTCCAAGAGTGGTAATTGAAATTCGAAAATTAGCACTTTACCATTCAAATTGTAAGTTAATCTCAAAAACATACTAAAATTTGAAAACAACAAGTAATAATAACATTTCGAAGAAGCACAAAATTTTAAATCAATTATTTAAATATCATTAATTCTTGTTGCAGCATCTTCTTTGGAAAAAAAATGCCCATAATAATATTCAATTGGTTTCCATTTGACTCTCGAATCTAAGACGGTACCAATAGCCATCAACATGTTGGACTCACCCCAATACTTATAAAATTTAAGCTTCATTTTGGCAGCCATGTCTTGAATAAACTTTTCGTCATCCAATGCCATATCATCGAGTAAAAGCTTCACTTCAAACACCTCGCTGAGAAATAAGTTTGAAGTTGGATAGTCACTTCCAAAAATGATCTTTGCAGCATCAAAGAAAACCCAGAGGATGGAAATCACTTTTTCTAACTTCTCCCAATCATCATTAGTAGGGCAATGATCATAAGTTGGTTCTCGTACCTTGAACCTTGGGAAAACCTCTTTAAAAGTCAATTTTGCATTCAACATCTCATATGTTGAATTCCATCGAGTTTTGCAATCATCAATCAGCTTTCGGTTCAGGCAACTTCAACTGCTTTGCAACCTCGGCAAACACTATCATTCTACCATCCGTACATCTAATGAAATCAACGTTCTCCTGAATAATAGAAATGATATTCTTTATCTCGCTAAGCCCATCATGTGCTATGAGATTCAAGATGTGTGTAGTACATCCGACATGAAACAATTTTCCATCACAAAGTCTGCTGGTTCTTGTAAATGAGTCTCTCATAATGCTAATCGCAACATCATTAGCCCTAGCATTGTCAACAGAGACTGAAAATATCTTGTTCTTAATTTCCCACTCACTCAAACATCTCAATACTACATCTGTAATTTGAATTTTGCCATGATGGGGTGGAAGCTGGACAAAATTAAGAACACGCTTGTTTAACTTCCAGCTTGAATCAATCCATTGTCCAGTTATCACCATGTACTCAATGTTTTGATTTTTTGACTTCCACAAATCTATTGTTATGCAGATCTTTTCAACTGAATTCAACGCATTCTTCATTCTGATTTTCTCCATTTTATATACCATGAAACAATTTTTTCTTACTGTGCTCTGAGATATAAAAGTCCATTCCGACATCCCCCGTTTGCAGAACAAATTGAATCCTTTATCCTCTATGAGTGTGAAAGGACGATCATGCATGAGTAACCATATAGCAGCTCCTTCTTTCATCTTCTCCATGTCAAATTTTCCATCTTGAAGAGGAGGGAGTGAGCTAGGAGTAATGCTTGCAAGACCAAACCCCAATAGCATTTGTTTAGCACTTTTTGCGTCCTTCTGTTCTGTGAATCTCCAAGTACTTGGAACACTTAGTCAAGTGCCGTTTCATGTGAGTTATAGTGTCTGTCTTTGTTTTTGAGAAAAAGGCTTTACAGTGCTTGCATTGATACTTGATTGTCTCTCCGTGTTCATCAAGTACTTTTTCCAACACCAACCAAACATCAGATGTTAATTGTCTTTTCGCTTTGTTGAATGGATTAACATCATCGGTTTCTGTTCGCATATCTTCAGTCTCAACATTTGTTTGATCCTCATTTATCATTTCATCATCAGA
>CM047881.1:8157929-8182647 GCA_026212405.1 Petrea volubilis | reverse complement strand
GTCACCCTAAATATGTTTAGATGTGCCCTAAATCGTATGAATCATCCCCCAAGTAAATATTAGCCATGCAAGTGTACATTTTCTAGAAATATTGCTATAAGAATAAACAAGAACCATGCAAGTGTAAAAGTTGGAGAATAATCTTAGGAAAATATCTTGTATTAAATAAAATCTGATTTTTATTGTCCTAATCTTATAAAATCTGAAATCATATCTTTATTTAATTAAAAATTCGAATTTTTATTTATTTATTTTTGTAAAAACCGAAAATTAGGGTTTTAGGACATAAAATTTGGGTTTTAGGGCATAAAATCCGAAAATTCATAACTAATTTAAAAAATTTCCAGAAGTATGAAATTTAATCTTTATAAATCTGAAATTATATGTATATTTCCCAGAAATTAAAAATGTTTTAGTTATATTTTCTAAAATTGCAATTTAGGACATAGAATATCGAAAATTGTGTTCGAATGTCAAATTCATCTAAAATTTGGAAAATCATGTAATTTATTCAAAATTGCATCTTTGACATGCATAAAAGTCTAGAATACTACTTATTTATATTATTTTTTAAAACTCATAAGTATTTAATAGATGAATTTTCCAAGAATGGTAATCAAATTTGAAAATTAGTACTTTACCGTTCAAATTGTAAATTATTCTCAAAATCAAACTAAAATGTGAAAATAACAAGTAATAATAACATTTCCAAGAAGCATAAGATTTTATATCAATTATTTAAATAAGAAGGATTACCGGGTCATCACATCTTCCTCTCCTTAAAAGAATTTCGTCCTCGAAATTAATATTATGATTAGCCGAATAATAGGGGATATTTCCTTTCGTAGTTGTTGATAGGCTTTTAGGGAGGAGATAATGGGTATAGGCCATAGGGATTTATTATCGGCTATTTTAGAACTAGGTTGTCCTCGAGAACATAGTGGTATGGTCATATTATAGTAGTCTACTTGGGCAGCTAGCCAATCCATTCCTAATATAAGATCGAAATCGTTTATGGGGAGCAAGACCAATCTCGCATTCTTCTTTTCCACCTAGTTCTAGTTTACAATTCTTATAGACTAAGTCGGTCTTTCACATGGTGCCGAGTGGCGTGGATACTTCTAGTTCGTAGGATAAGTTACTAGGCGAAATCTTTAAGCTAGAAAAGAACTTATGGAATATATAGGAAAGTGTAGATCTAGGGTCAAATAAAATTTTAGCTAAGTGCTGCCATACGAGGAGCGTACCTTCGACTATCGTAGAATTCTTGGTTTGGTATATCGCAAAGACCTTGCCGGGTACTCTCTATTTTTCTCCTTGACCCATCTTTTCCTTATCGGTTCTTACTATGTTCGGAACTTGAGCTACCCCTGCCCGAGGGCAATTAGCGATAAAGTGGCTATTACTGCCACATCGAGTGCACCTTCCGGCCTTTTTCCAGCACTTGTCCTCGGTGTGGTTTGACCCGCCACAATAAGTACAAGAAGCTTTCTTTAGCATTGAGGATTCTCCCAAATTATTCCCATTACTAGGTGTACCAAATTTGGGCATCTTGTTGGGTTCTCCAGGTCCTTTTTCGTTGTATATTCCTAAATTTGGAATTCGACCAAACTGTACTCTCAACCTTTAGTGTTGTTTCTACAGCTGCAGTATAAGTCGGTAATTGGACTGGGGCCAATCTATCTTGTATTTCTAGGCATAATCCACCAACAAATTTTTAGATTTTTCGATTTTCATTCTCAATGAAATAGGAAGAAAATTGGGCTAATTTGGTAAATATAGCTTCGTACTGAGAAACACTTAAACTTCGCTGTTCGAGGTTAAGAAATGCTCGCTCCCGTTTCTCTTGTACTACTCGTGGGACATACTGAAGGTTGAATTCTTAAACAAAGTTTTCCCAAGTTTGTGGAGTTCGTGTTGCCTCCCACTTACGTGCTATCCTTTGCCACCAATGATGTGCATCATTTTCTAGTCAAAAGTTAGCCAAAACCACTTTCCATTCTGCTTCACAATTCAAAACCGTTAAGATCTTTTCTATGGATTCTAACCAATTTGTTGTCTTTTCGTCATCAGGCTCGCCTTGGAAGCTTGGAGGGCTTAACTTTAAGAAGTTAGCCAAAGTCTCGTTAACCGTCTCCTCTCGTCGGTTGTTATTATGGTTACCATTATTTTGGTTTTCAAGAATCGTAGTGATCGTTTCGAAAACAGCGGTAAATCAATCTTCTTGGTATTCAACATTATCCCGTGTTCTCTTTGGTGCCTTCTATACCAAAATCACAAAGGTTAGTCCGGTAAATTACTAAAGCACAGGTCTCCCAAGACCCTGCTCTGATACCACTTGTCACGACTTTGAAAAATATACAATACTACATTAAGGTTCATAAATAACATGTTTAGTACAAAATATGACGGCTTTCATGGTACATCATAATTAATTTCTATCAAGTCTAAGTAAAAGCTTCATAGTACTCCTCAATTCCACTCTCCTGACGATCCGATTTAAGTTGATCTAAAATAGGCATGTGAAACACGGTCAACAAACATGTTGAGTAGAAGTATGACACAATCACATAAGGTGCAAGTGTGTGAAAATTGTACATAAACATGTAAAATCACATAATACTCCCTGTTCGTCACATACAGTGACGTAATGCCTTATAACTCCCACTACGATTAAACAATCAATATTCCAACTGAGTCACTCCGCGATTCCACCAATTCCAACCGAGTCACACCAGTGGTCATAACCCGGGTATATGCCAAAGCCTACGACCCACTCTCACATTGAACACTCCATCCATATGAGGAGGGATTAGGAGATGGAAGGCTGAAACACTTAATACCGGCATCTCCGATAGAATGTCCCGGCGGAACTCAGCCACATCAATTACACAATATTTCGAGCCCAACACATAATTGAGAAATAATTGTTCATAACACATATATTTTATCAAAGCATAATTAAACATACCATGTTCATGCATGTACCATTATGAAAGCATAATAACATGAAAACAATTATCATGATATTAACATGTATAGCAAGTAATTTTAGGCATAAAATCGTAAAATGTGAACATAGGCAATCATTTGGTATTTGACCATTATTTTGGTAAACCCAAGTTAAAGCCTTCTTTATGAAAATAATCTAAGATCATGTTGCCTAAACTACTTATGAGAAAGGTAATAATTCTACCCTTCAACTATTTTTTAGGGACAATAGAGGGTATAGAAAGGGCTAAAAGAGAGTACATAAATGGCTATATGGAAGGCTAATAGGTATATATGGATGAAAATAGAAGGGTTTGTATATATATATATATATATATATATGTATATATATATATGTGCATGTGTGTGTGTGTGTGTGGGTGGAAGATAGGCTATAAATAGGAATTGTTTTGGGTGTTGAGAGTAGAGTGAGTGTGGGGGTGTGTTTTTAGGCGGGATTTGTATGTTTGTGTGTGTTATGTATGTGCTGAAAAATGGAGGATGAGGACCTCTATTTATAGTGTTGAACATGTGAAATAGAATTATTTATTAGTAAGATCAATTTTCGTTTAAAGCATTCTTTACACCCAAGTTGGGTAATCAATGAAATTGTCCAATTCATGCACTTAAGTGTCACCCTAAATATGCTTAGATGTGCCCTAAATTGTATGAATCATCCCCTAAGTAAATATGAGCCATGCAAGTGTACATTTTCTAGAAATATTGCTACAAGAATAAACAAGAACCATGCAAGTGTAAAAGTTGAAGAATAATCTTAGGAAAATATCTTGTATTAGATAAAATCTGATTTTTATTCTCCTAATCTTATAAAATCTGAAATCATATCTTTATTTAATTAAAAATTCGAATTTTTATTTATTTATTTTTGAAAAAACCAAAAATTAGGGTATTAGGGCATAAAATTCGAAAATTCATAATTAATTTAGAAAATTTCCAAAAGTATGAAATTTAATCTTTATAAATCTGAAATTATATGTATATTTCCCAGAAATTAAAAATGTTTTAGTTATATTTTCTAAAATTGCAATTTAGGACATAGAATATCGAAAATTGTATTCGAATGTCAAATTCATCTAAAATTTGGAAAATCATGTAATTTATTCAAAATTGCATCTTTGACATGCATAAAAGTCTAGAATACTTATTTATATTATTTTTGAAAACTCATAAGTATTTAATAGATGAATTTTCCAAGAATGGTAATCAAATTTGAAAATTAGTACTTTATCGTTCAAATTGTAAATTATTCTCAAAATCAAACTAAAATGTGAAAATAACAAGTAATAATAACATTTCCAAGAAGCATAAGATTTTATATCAATTATTTAAATATGTAGGATCACCGGGTCATCACAGTTGGTCTAGGACAATAATAAAATCTTTGATTTGGCTTATCGGCATATTTACCAGAATATTTCCCAAGTTTATTTATTTCATCTTGAATAATTTTATGATAATCTTTTTCATGTTCAATTTGATTTTCAAAATCAAGAGTACGTAATTTTAAACTACTAAATTTTTTATCAAGAATTGTTTCAAAATCTATCATTGATTTTAATTTAAAATCTTTGATTTCTTCTTCATTTAATTGTTTTTCTTGTTTTAAATTATTTACCTCTTGTATTATTTTATTTGATTTGATCAAAATACTATCAATTCTGTTAATTACAATATTTAATTGTTCACCTAATATAATTAAATATAAATTACTATAATTTTGTTGTTTAATTACTTCATTAATATGTTGAACATTAACCAACATATTATTGGAATCTATCATTTTACCAAAAGCATTATAAGATCTTATTTGATTTTCATTTTTAATATCAAAAGAACTTTGTGGAGGGAAAATACCTCTTACAATATTAGTTTTAGAAATTTCATAATTTCTTTGAAGTACAGAAATATGATTTCCAAATGCTCTAAAAAGCAGGTTATAAACCATTGAACAGAAGGTATCACTTTATTTATTTCAGAATAATCTTCTGAAATACTTTTCATTTCTAATGGTGTAAATGTTTTATAAAACCATTCTTTAAACATTTCCCATTTGGGTAAATTAAATTCCATTTTACAACTTGTCTTGCCAGTGACTCTGGACTAAAATCATTTTTTGACGTTTTATCCATAAAATCTCATGTTATATATGAAATTCCATTTCACTTGGAGTTGGATCTATATCATCCAAATTTGTATTATTATAAGCCTTAACAAAATTATCATCATGGACTTTTAAATTTTTAAATTGTTCATTTTGATGATTTAAATGTGATAAATTTATCGTTGAATTCTCAGATCTTAAAGGTCTATTATAAGATCCTTCACTTTTTAATTCTGTAACTCTAGAAGCAGAAGCTCTAGAGGGAGTTTCAACTTTATAATTAACAGGAGAAACAAATGAGTATCTAGATTTACTAGATTCAGGTCTAAAACCAATTCTTGATAAAGAATTTTGTCTATTTTTAAACTAAATATAAACATCACCTTCTGGTGTTTGTTCTATTTCAATTGGAACTGTTTGTATATTATTAAAAACTGGAGTTGCTTTTTCCATGAACCAATTTTCAGGAAATTCAATTTCCTCTCATTTAATAGCTCTCCTTGTTGTGATATTTGATTTACTGAAATTTGATTCAATCACAATTGTTTCATTAGCTAATCTTTCCATGTGTTTACACTATGAATTTAATGTATGTAACGGTTTATAATAAATTCTATAACAAATACATATAACTTCAGATCCTGGATTATAATTATATCCATGGGTTTTAACATTTAATGTTAAAGCATCAAATATATTATTATCAGTTAAAGACAACTGCAAATTAGGATATACATTAAAAAAGACAGGCCATGAGCCAAACTACTTTGAATAATACCCATCAATGACTGTGTCCAATTTAAATTCCTGCCATCTCTTAGAAAAGCAATAAAACTTTTAGGGAGCCCTTCTAGGGTTAAAGGTTTAAAGGCAATTTGTTTTTAGGATTTTTTTTAAACTTCTCCATAAATGTTTTCCAATCCATCCTGAATTCAAATTGTTATTATTCCATACCCAAGTACATTTGTTATGTTCTGGATTATAAGTCCTGACCTTCCATGACTTCTCACCATGCTTAGTTTCTTGCGCTTAGCTCTCAGTTTTTTTTTTTATAATTTTTCAAAAAAATGTATTGCATACCCCTCCTAAGACAATGATTTTCAACAGCAATTTTGGCCTCTTCCCTTGAAGTAAAGACAAGATCAATTTTTCGTTCAGGATTTTTGTTATCCTTTTATCTATCTTAGGATTGAATTTAGGATACTTGGACCCTACTTCATCCTCATTAGATCCTTTAAGACTCTCCAGTTCATCACTATTATCTACATCTGCCCCATCACCATCCCCTGCTAGTTTACTCCTCATATCCTCACTCAAATAATCATTCTCCAGTCCCCCTTACCCTTGTCTATTCCCTCAAATTCAACATTCTCATCAACATATTTTTCAAAAAATAAATCATTTTCTTCCATTTCATAGTTACTATCACAAATAAATTCATCAAGTTTAGACTCAGAATCAGATTTCTCATCACTATCAATAGACACATTAGTCAAATTGACATCATCCAGACCATCAACATCATCAAGGAAAGAAAAGTCAATAATTGGTTCATTACCATCAAGACTAGAGTAATTTTGAGTTTGAGAATCTTTAAGGGACGTATCAACTTCCTTAATCAAATTACCCTCAACACGCAAATGTTCAACATACACTTCCACAACCCTATTATCAGGCAATGTTTTCATCATTTCAAAAGCATCAGTGTCATTCATCAAACATTTACTGTAAAACCCGAGCCATATTATCGTATTATTATTATTATTACTAGTACTATTGGGATTATAATTTTATTTATTTATTTTTCATTATTATTGCTATCATTAATATTATTAATATTAGTTAATCCTATTGCAATTAGGGATATTGGGCTATCTTATTAAGCCTAAGATTATTGAATTTGTATTACTATCATGATTGGGCTTAGGTTTATTAGGCTTACTCTATTAAATTTGGAACTATTGGGCTAAGCCTTTTAGGGTTTGGAATTTGAACTATATAATATATACACTTAATCAAAGATTATATTGACTATACAACAGTGAGCAGAAGAGAGGGAGGCCGAGAGCAGCAGACGCAAGGCTTGGCATCCTAATTCTGGCTTAGTAACTTGGTAAGTTTCTCACCAATTTTGTAGGGTATAGGATTAGCCAATATAATTTCTACTTACATGGACATGAATAATTGTTTATACTTGTCAAATTCATGTACACATGCACCCACACCTGTGGTAAGTAAGTAAACAATTGGACTTTATATGTTTTGGGAATTTGTGCATTGATGTATTTGGCCTTGAGACATCTATACGAATAGATTTTAGGGGACATGGGGATATATATATATATAATATGTGTGAGTCTAGGTTGTTAGATTATACTATTATATTAATTGGAAAGAGGTGTCTAAGATTAATTAGCTAAATATGAATATGGAAGAGTAGTGCATCATGGGCAGTGTTACAATTTGATTGTCGGATTCATGCCATAATAGGCCTTTTATTATAATTACTCTTGATATATCAAAAGGAACCGTTCGAACGAGATATAATGTGGAATATTATACTGTTTTTGCATTATAATTAGATTTTATTTATAATTATAAGGGGATGTCAATTTTATGAATTATCTCACTTTGATAGAATATTATAAGATAGCTTATATTCATATTCTTATATTGTTAGATTCATACGATCACGCTTAGTACCTGACCCGTGAAATCTTGGATACCATAGGAATTCATATAGATTAAGGTAAGTGGTCTCTTCCCCCATTTGTTTTTATAAAAATATATCTTTCTTAAATTTATGCTTTCGTTGAAAAAGTGATTGTCCTATATAAAAAGTGGATTTGAGCATGCTATTTTATGAATTTTCTATATGAAAAGCTAAAATTGTTTTGTGTGGTGCTATATGTGTATATATGAACATGCTCCGAACACTTGGGATACTATTGGTAGGAACGAGTTCTGAAATTTCCGACCGAGCTACGGGGTACAGTAGCAATTTTCGAACCCACTTAACGGGATTGTAGTTAAGGCCCTCCTACGGGTAATAATAGTAGTGTCCGAACCCACTTAACGGGGTTATAGTTAAGATTTCCGAACCCACTTAACGGGGTTGTAGTTAAGGCCCTCCTACGGGTAATAATAGTAGTGTCCGAACCCACCTAACGGGGTTATAGTTAGGGCTTGATCAAGTTGGCCAATAGAGATTTCGAATGTTCATGAGCATGGATATATAAATGAATTTGTCTGATTCTGTTTTGTTATCTGTCCCGTTACTTGAAAAGTGGAAAATATTAATTTCTGAATATTCTCTATGTGTGCAAAGTGTGATTTTAATGATATATATATATATGTAACTTGCTCAAATTCGATAGAGGGTCAAGAGATCCCTTACTGGGCGAGTGCGCTCACACCACTAATAATCTTTTTTGCAGAGGATAGTGCCGAAAAAGGTGACGAGGAACAATTTTGGGGTTGGTGAGTGGATTGATGGAGTCTTTGCGTAGAGACTTTAGTTATTGTCATTTGTTTTGAGGTTTTCTTTTTATGACTATCCATTAAGACTATTATAGATTGGTTTGCGATTGATGTTTTAGAACTAAAGATGTAATAGCTAGGATTATTATTTTATCCGCTGCGAGACTAAGGTTTTTGAATGAATATTTAATGGTTTTTAGTATGTTCTGATTTTCGTGGCTTGGTGTCTCTGAGTTCTTCGGGCTTAGGGGCATCGCCGTGCCGCGTCTCGGGATCCGGGGCGTGACATTTAGTGGTATCAGAGCGTAGGTTATGATCTTTGGAATTCTATTGATTAAACCGAATAGCAAGTAAGGATTTAATCGTTTGCATAGGTAATACATCAAGAATTAAAGAGTTTGTAGAGGTAATGAATTATGGATTTTACTAACTAGTCGAGGTGTACTTAGATTCTCATGGTTTAACCTAGAAATCTCACCAAGACATACTTGATAAGCTATAACTTATTTGTCATACCATCCGTGGGTTCTTATTAGGATTGAGTAGAAGTGTTTTTATATATTTTTCATTTATTTCATATTTTTGGGCTAATACGTAATATACATATGTAAAGGTATATTTATCAATAGTCAATTAGGGAGTTCCTTATTTCCAAAACTTGTGCTAACGAATGACAATACCTTATATAGGACATGGTTGGCAGACCTAGACGTTGTAACCAAAACCCTCGTTATGCCACTAACCCAGAGGAACGTAACGAGCAACCACAGGACAACCAACACCATCCACCCCCAGCACCACATATGGGAATTCGCCAAGAAGACTTGGTAGCCATTGCTACCGCCGTAGCTCAAGCGATGCAAGCCCAAAATCAGCAACAAGCTCCAACCGCGAACCAACCACCTGCTGTGATGGGGACAAAGTACCATTATGAGGCATTGAGAAGAGCCCATGTGCCAACCTTTGATGGTTCTCATGATCCAGAGGTAGTCCAAAAATGGCTTAAGGAGATAGAGGATAACTTCGAGTTGATGGAGGTTCCTTTGGAAATCAGGCCCAGAGTCGTGATACCCTTCCTAGTGGGTGAAGCAGCAAGATGGTGGGAAGGTGTGTCACCTCCAATGCTAGCAGAGGGGCCTATTACATGGGCACAATTTCGAGAGGCTTATCTTAAACATTTCTTCCCTAGTGCAGTTCGACTTCAAAAGATGGCAGAGTTTGATAACGTAGTGCAACTACCAAACATGACGGTGGTAGAGTATTCCGCAAAGTTTCATTCTCTGGGAAAGTACTCACCTACCATAATGGCAGATACGCAACTCAAGATTCATAAGTTTACCAAGGTCTTGAAGAGTCGAATCCAGTCAGCTCTCGCAGTATATGAGCCAAGGAGTTTCGACGAACTTCTTGGGGCAGCCATCAGAGCAGAGGCTGACATCAAGAGAAGAGATGAGGAGAATAAGCTGAAGAGGCCGAGAATTGAGATGAATCCGAACCGAGGGCCTCCTAAACGACCACTATTTACTCAGTCGAACAAGAAACCAATCCCTTCCAAGCAGCTACCACCCGAAGGAGAGATATGCCAATACTGCTTTAGGAGGCATATAGGGGAGTGCAGATGGAAGAATGGAGCATGTTTTCGTTGTGGCCAGCAGGGCCATAAAATATCTGAATGCCCACAACCGGACCCTCGGACAATTAGAAACCTTAATGCCAAACCAGCAGGTACTACTCAAAAGCCAAAGGGGAATGCAAGAGTGTTTGCGTTGACTGAGGAGGAAGCCAACAATGCTGAGGATGTAGTGACAGGTATGATCGAAGTTAATAATATGAGTGCTTATGCATTGTTTGATTGTGGCGCTACCCATTCTTTTGTGGCTAAAAAGTTTGCTAGACTTTTAAGTGACAAACCTATGATACTTGATGAGCCTTATAGGGTAGCCACTCCTGCGAATAAGACTCTAGTCTCAAACCTAGTATACAGGAATATCACTATTGGGCTTGACAAGATCGGACTTAAAGCTGATCTGGTGCAAATCAACATGACTGAATTTGACATAATTTTGGGAATGGATTGGTTAGCAAACAACTATGCACACGTAGACTGTAGAGGTAAACTGATAAACTTTCGACCACCAAAAGGAAGCAGCTATTTATTTTGTGGAGATAGAAAGCATTCACATAGGAGCGCAAGTTTCTTACTCTCAGCCGCACAAGCCAGAAGAGCTATTAAAAAGGGATGTGGTGCCTACGTTGCTTTTATTACTGACGCAAGGGAGAAGGTCATGGACATTAAAGATATTCCAGTAGTGAATGAATTCTTCGACGTCTTTCCTGATGACCTACCAGGACCACCCCCAGATCGGGAGATCGAATTTGAGATTAATATAATGCCTGGATCAGCACCAATTTCAAAAGCACCATACCGGATGGCCCCAGCTGAGTTGAGAGAACTAAAGACACAGTTACAAGAGTTGATAGACAAAGGGCATATTAGGCCAAGTGTATCACCATGGGGAGCTCCAGTATTATTTGTGAAGAAAAAAGATGGAAGCATGAGATTGTGCATCGATTATAGGGAGCTAAACAAGATTACTATCAAGAATAAGTACCCGTTGCCTAGAATTGATGATCTGTTTGACCAGTTAAAGGGCGCCAAGGTGTTTTCGAAAATAGATTTGAGATCTGGTTATCACCAACTTAAGATAAAAGCAGAGGACATATCTAAGACTGCTTTTAGGACAAGATATGGACACTATGAGTTTTTGGTGATGCCTTTTGGGTTAACGAATGCTCCTGTAGCTTTTATGGACCTAATGAATAGAATATTCAAGCCATACTTAGATAAGTTCGTAGTCGTGTTCATAGATGACATATTGGTGTACTCCTCTAGTAAAGAAGAACATGAGGAACATTTGAGGACTGTTTTACAGAATTTAAGGGACAACAGGCTCTATGCAAAGTTCAGTAAGTGTGAATTTTGGCTAAAAACTGTAGCATTTCTAGGGCATGTAATATCCGAGGAAGGCGTAGCAGTGGATCCCAAGAAGGTGGAAGCTATAAAGGACTGGCCCCAACCGACCAATGTGACAGAAGTAAGGAGCTTCCTAGGATTGGCGGGCTATTATCGAAAATTTGTGGAAGGATTTTCTAACATAGCGATGCCTATGACCAAGCTTACACAAAAGAGATCAAAATTCAAGTGGGACACTACCTGTGAGGAGAGCTTCAACGAGCTTAAACAGAGACTTGCATCGGCCCCTGTTTTAGCACTACCCTCAGAAGTTGGCCAATTCACGATATATAGTGATGCATCAAAAAGTGGGCTAGGGTGTGTCTTGATGCAAAATGACAAAGTAATCGCGTATGCGTCAAGACAACTAAAGATGTATGAGCAGAATTACCCTACTCACGATTTGGAGTTAGCAGCAGTCGTCTTTGCTTTGAAAATCTGGAGGCATTATCTCTACGGAGAGAAGTGTGAGGTATACACCGACCACAAAAGCCTTAAGTATCTCTTTACGCAGAAAGAGCTGAACATGAGGCAAAGGAGATGGCTAGAGTTAATCAAGGACTACGATTTGAGTATCCATTATCACCCGGGGAAAGCAAACCGAGTAGCTGATGCCCTAAGTAGAAGGGCAAGTGGGGCATTAGCCACCATGCTCGCAAGGCAATTTGAGTCATTGGAATTAGAAATAGTGGAATCCACTAATGAAGTTTTGGCAGCTCTAAGTATTAAACCACTTATCATTGAGAGGGTTAAGCATGCCCAAGAGGCTGACCCTAAGCTAAAAGAAATCAAGGAAAAGGCCAAGACTGGGATTCTAACTGACTTTCAAGTTGGGGCGAACGAGACCCTATATATGAGGGGAAGGTTATGTGTCCCTAAGGATGATGAACTCAAGAAGGAGATTCTATCGGAAGCCCATAATTCCCAATTCTCCATACACCCTGGGAGCACAAAAATGTATCGAGATATAAAGAAGAGTTTCTGGTGGAATGGCATAAAGAGAGAAGTAGCTGAATACGTGGCAAGATGTCTTGTGTGCCAAAAGGTTAAAGCCGAGCACCAGAGACCAGGCGGATTGCTACAACCTTTAGAGATTCCAGAGTGGAAATGGGAGCATATTACAATGGACTTTGTGGTGGGATTGCCACGAACTCGACAGGGTTGTGATACTATTTGGGTTATTGTTGATCGGCTTACTAAGTCTGCACATTTTCTCCAAATTCGCTCCACTTATATCTTAGATAAGCTGGCATCACTGTATTTGGAGAACATAGTTAAACTACATGGCATTCCAGTGAGTATTGTGTCAGATCGTGATCCCCGATTTACATCACGATTTTGAAAAAGTTTTCAGCAAGCTATGGGGACCAAAGTGGGGCTTAGTACAGCGTACCACCCGCAAACTGATGGACAATCTGAGAGAACGATCCAAACATTGGAAGATATGCTTAGAGCTTGTGTTCTGGAATTTAAGGGCAATTGGGGTGATTACTTAACCCTCATAGAGTTCTCATATAACAATAGCTACCACAGTAGCATTGGCATGGCCCCTTATGAAGCTTTATATGGGAGAAAGTGTAGGTCATCACTTTGTTGGGATGAGGTGGGAGAGAAGAGAATCACGGGGCCTGAGTTGGTCCAGCTAACAGTAGAGAAAATTTCTATAATCCGTGAGAAACTTAAAATAGCTCAAGACCGACAGAAGAGTTGGGCTGACAACAAAAGAAGACCCTTAGAATTTCAAAAGGGAGAGAAAGTATATCTAAAGGTGTCACCAACACGTGGGGTTATACGGTTCGGGATGAGTGGCAAGTTAAGTCCACGGTATATGGGGCCATATGAAGTACTAGATAGAGTCGGAGAAGTAGTATACCGGCTTGCACTGCCTCCGGAGCTATCTAGAATTCACAATGTGTTTCATGTGTCTCAGCTAAGAAAATATGTTACAGACCCAAGTCACATACTAGAGCCCGAGCCCCTACTAGTCAAAGAAGATTTGAGTTATGAAGAGTTCCCACTGAGGATAGTGGATCGCAAGGAGCAAGTTCTACGACGTCGGACCATACCGTATGTCAAAGTTCAATGGTCAAATCACACAGAACGTGAAGCAACATGGGAGTTGGAGGAGGGTTTTCGCAACCGCTACCCTCACCTTTTCGAAACCTAAGGTACGCCAAGTTTCAGGGTCGAAACTTTCTATAAGGGGGGGAGAATGTAAAACCCGAGCCATATTATCGTATTATTATTATTATTACTAGTACTATTGGGATTATAATTTTATTTATTTATTTTTCATTATTATTGCTATCATTAATATTATTAATATTAGTTAATCCTATTGCAATTAGGGATATTGGGCTATCTTATTAAGCCTAAGATTATTGAATTTGTATTACTATCATGATTGGGCTTAGGTTTATTAGGCTTACTCTATTAAATTTGGAACTATTGGGCTAAGCCTTTTAGGGTTTGGAATTTGAACTATATATATATACACTTAATCAAAGATTATATTAACTATACAACAGTGAGCAGAAGAGAGGGAGGCCGAGAGCAGCAGACGCAAGGCTTGGCATCCTAATTCTGGCTTAGTAACTTGGTAAGTTTCTCACCAATTTTGTAGGGTATAGGATTAGCCAATATAATTTCTACTTACATGGACATGAATAATTGTTTATACTTGTCAAATTCATGTACACATGCACCCACACCTGTGGTAAGTATGTAAACAATTGGACTTTATATGTTTTGGGAATTTGTGCATTGATGTATTTGGCCTTGAGACATCTATACGAATAGATTTTAGGGGACATGGGGATATATATATATATATAATATGTGTGAGTCTAGGTTGTTAGATTATACTATTATATTAATTGGAAAGAGGTGTCTAAGATTAATTAGCTAAATATGAATATGGAAGAGTAGTGCATCATGGGCAGTGTTACAATTTGATTGTCGGATTCATGCCATAATAGGCCTTTTATTATAATTACTCTTGATATATCAAAAGGAACCGTTCGAACGAGATATAATGTGGAATATTATACTGTTTTTGCATTATAATTAGATTTTATTTATAATTATAAGGGGATGTCAATTTTATGAATTATCTCACTTTGATAGAATATTATAAGATAGCTTATATTCATATTCTTATATTGTTAGATTCATACGATCACGCTTAGTACCTGACCCGTGAAATCTTGGATACCATAGGAATTCATATAGATTAAGGTAAGTGGTCTCTTCCCCCATTTGTTTTTATAAAAATATGTCTTTCTTAAATTTATGCTTTCGTTGAAAAAGTGATTGTCCTATATAAAAAGTGGATTTGAGCATGCTATTTTATGAATTTTCTATATGAAAAGCTAAAATTGTTTTGTGTGGTGCTATATGTGTATATATGAACATGCTCCGAACACTTGGGATACTATTGGTAGGAACGAGTTCTGAAATTTCCGACCGAGCTACGGGGTACAGTAGCAATTTACGAACCCACTTAACGGGGTTGTAGTTAAGGCCCTCCTACGGGTAATAATAGTAGTGTCCGAACCCACTTAACGGGGTTATAGTTAAGATTTCCGAACCCACTTAACGGGGTTGTAGTTAAGGCCCTCCTACGGGTAATAATAGTAGTGTCCGAACCCACCTAACGGGGTTATAGTTAGGGCTTGATCAAGTTGGCCAATAGAGATTTCGAATGTTCATGAGCATGGATATATAAATGAATTTGTCTGATTCTGTTTTGTTATCTGTCCCGTTACTTGAAAAGTGGAAAATATTAATTTCTGAATATTCTCTATGTGTGCAAAGTGTGATTTTAATGATATATATATATATATGTAACTTGCTCAAATTCGATAGAGGGTCAAGAGATCCCTTACTGGGCGAGTGCGCTCACACCACTAATAATCTTTTTTGCAGAGGATAGTGCTGAAAAAGGTGACGAGGAACAATTTTGGGGTTGGTGAGTGGATTGATGGAGTCTTTGCGTAGAGACTTTAGTTATTGTCATTTGTTTTGAGGTTTTCTTTTTATGACTATCCATTAAGACTATTATAGATTGGTTTGCGATTGATGTTTTAGAACTAAAGATGTAATAGCTAGGATTATTATTTTATCCGCTGCGAGACTAAGGTTTTTGAATGAATATTTAATGGTTTTTAGTATGTTCTGATTTTCGTGGCTTGGTGTCTCTGAGTTCTTCAGGCTTAGGGGCATCGCCGTGCCGCGTCTCGGGATCCGGGGCGTGACATTTACTTCCCATATGCAGAGAATGCCCAAACAAGTGCCAAAACCTAACATTTTCCTTATCATACCCAAACGCCTCTACAAACCCCTTCAATTCTAACAACCCAAAGCAATCACTATCAACATTATCAAAACAATCAACCCTACCACCTGCATAATATCTAATCAGTTCATAATTCATAGTCCCATCATGGTATAACTTAATTGTAAACACAGTAGCTTGTGTACCAGGATATGCACATTTAAAAAAAATGCAAAAAAAAAAAAAATACATTCACTATCCACGAAATCACTATATCAAACCAATAAAAAAACAAAAAATGAAGAAGTAACCAAAATAAAATAGAAACACTTACCATAAGTTGGTTGTTCCAGTTGCCCATCTAACCTTCTAACCATGAAATCTTTCTCAAAACCTCAAATTGCTCTTGCAGTCCACGATTAGCAGCTCTTCCAGCAACTGCGACCAAATCTCTGGGTTTAATTAACAAAACTTGTGAGTGAGTGGGTAAGGAGAAAGGAGTACGAGTTCTAAATTGGGGTTTTTGTTCAAAATTTGGGGAAAATTCACAGGGCTTACACCCTAAATGTGTTCCAATTGAAAAATGTGACCCTCACGTGTTGACTGCTGGGTTAACGGAAGGACAACATTGATAGTAAATGTTAACGTCAGGGACGAAATTTGATAGTTGGGAAACAAAGAAGGATTCAAATCAAGTTAGTGGTATACATAAGGGACGGAATCTAAAATTTTCTCAAAAAAAAAAAAAGAAAAAAAAAAGAAGTACTGTGGAAAACAATATCTAAAAAGACTACTAATTTGAATTGAAGGAGTAGAACATGTCACAAATTACGGGAATAAATGCATTCATGTGGATTTCTATTGTTAAATGAAACGTCACTGATTTGGAGTATTATTATTATTATTATTATTATTATTATTATTATTATTTGACACAAGATTTGGGGTATTAATATTTAATCACTTTGACATGGGTAAATAAATTAAAGGACTTAACTACCCTTGACCTTTTAAATAATGCCCAAAACTCATGTCTTTATTTCTTGGGTCAACAAAGGATGGCAATGGGCTTGGTTAAAACCCAAAACCTCTCCGATAAAGATTTAATTTGTTCAATCTAAGGCCCAACCAACTCTCAAACCAACAAGTTGGAAATTTTAGATCCGGTTTATCTCATTAAAATATTCACGAAGAAAACAAATACTACCATAATATTTTAAAAATGAAAAAAATAATATTATTATCCGGTAATATGATTATTGATAAGTTTCTATGCATACATTATAAATCTTTAATAGTTAAAAGCGTATACACGTGCAAAGCACGTGCATTTTTCTGGAGTCTATTTATATAGTGGAATTTTTAAATTTGATTTGATATATTCAAATATAAAATGAGGGGTAAAATCATCCTTTTGTCTTTATTTCACTAAAAATCATAGTTGGTGAGTTTGAATGATTAGGACAGAGAACAAAGAATTTTACAAGTAATGCAAACTAATCAAACACATTAGGTACTTCACAACGCAAGAGCCACACATATTATAACGTTGTCATTACTGATGTGGTATAATTTCCCTTAGAGAGCCACGTCAGCATCGCACGCAAGGGATAACGACAAATATGAGGACAAAAGTCCTCGATAACAAAGGTTGTTCTAGAAAGAGGTTTGAGCCAGTGAAATGAGGCTTCTGAGTGGGGCAAAACTCACGAGAGGGAACTATTCCCCAAGTCTACCCTACTAAGTCCGAGGAAAATGTCCTCGATAGAGAGTCTGATAGAGTCTAAATTTTGTAATTTGACTAATTTTTAGGGAAAGTTCTCATAATTAACTCTTATGTTTCTTGCTGTTGGATGGAATCTTTCTTGCATGCCACCGGTAAGGATCAAGAATCATGAAGAAAATTAAACTTAGCCAACGAGATGGCGACAGAAGTGATGACAAAGCCCAAATCAATATATATATATATATATATATAAAATCTCCCACACAAAACTAGAGAAATGAATAATAATAAATAAAGTGCAGAATTAATTTTTATCTGATTATATGTTTGCAAGGGTTAATTAAAAAAATTGTCCCCCAACTAGTTTCATGATTAACACATTATTAAATTGTTGTCTTGTTGTTTCACACGTTTGTTCATGATTACATTTTAACTTCAACCCAATTAGAGTTCAGTCAATTTCACCAAAGAATTCCTGCCCATAATACTCCCTCAATCCCAAATTATTAGATTTGACTAAAATACCTTCCCCTACCATATTGTATTAGGATAATTAATGAGTTTTAGCTGAAAAGAATGAGGATAAGATCAAAAAAAGAAAATAAAAATAAATGCTCTCTTGAAGTCCTTGATGTGACAAGTATTGTGGAAAAACCATATGCACCATATTCGAATGTGCAGGGTTTACAATGGAGTCGTACTTTGGATCGTCTATTAATTTAGGGTGACCCTAGAGGGATAATTTCGTTTATACGGATTTCTACAGCATTTTTTTTCTTTAATTATCCTTATGTTCCTCATCTTGTTTTCCATATCAATGTGTGCTGTTAATATGACTGCCGCGCCAACATGCCCAACCTCACCCACAAAAATACACTTGGGTTATACGTTGACATGCAAAAGCAGAAGTATCACTTTTCTCAAATCCTCCCCTGCTAGTTTAACTACTTGCAAAGTTAAACATCACTCTGAACAGAACTCTTGAGAATCTTGGTATATGAATCTTGCTATGGCATTGGAAACATTAATTGATTAATTGATTAATCAAATGATATGGCAGACTTATTAGAAGCCTTAACATGCCCAAGCTCAGTGGCCGTGGTGTTTTTGAACGAGTAGGGTGGTGCCTTTCTCACAAAAGACTTTTCTAGAGGGAGCATCGCAGCTGAGTCTTAGAGGGTGTTTGGCTAAGCTTATTTGAAACATCTTATAAGCTCCTACACCTTATAAGATATTTTAGAAGCTCAAGTTGGACTCCCATCAAAGAAAAGAATTTTTGAGAGTGATTTAATCGGCTGAAATGATATTTTTGCCCACAGCTATATTACATGATATGCATGTGATGGAATCTCGGCAGAATATTCCGTCATAAATACCTTAGATGGTGATCTGTTAAAAAATGCAAAGTTC
The DNA here is from genome assembly GCA_026212405.1 of Petrea volubilis. Lineage (NCBI taxonomy): Eukaryota > Viridiplantae > Streptophyta > Magnoliopsida > Lamiales > Verbenaceae > Petrea > Petrea volubilis. The sequence continues at coordinate 8,163,629 of CM047881.1, read as the reverse complement.
ATATGGCAACTGGTAAAAAAAATAAATTTATATGGCAAATTATAAAAACCCGTATACTTTGGATGGTAAATAATTTTTTTTCCCTAAAATAACCTGTATTCTTCTAATATTACAATAATTTCTATGCGAAGAATATGAAAAACCATATTAAGTACGTTACAGAGAATGGGGAGAAGTATTTCAACTTCACAAAAAACCAAAAGAAGAAATATATATGATGAGCAGAAATGTATGCGTTCTTGTTTTAAAGTGATCACTTGTATGTCTCCTGAAAGTAATATTTCCACCTTTTGAAACAAACTTACCTGACTTGCACTTTAGTCATGGTTATTGTACCAATACTAGGCTCTTCACTTGCTAATGCACTATGTCTACGCGACATATTTTCACTACTGTCCAAGAAAAATCCCGGTTTCTTGGGCCGAGGCAAGGCTGTGTCCTCGGAGCTTAACATTAGAAGGACAGAAGACATTACAGATCTGTCTTCCGGTATTTTCACTTGTATGTCTCGTTCAGCAAGAGTTTCGCCTGGAGAAAGTGTATCAGTTCCAAGAGTGAATCTGGAAAAGGTTAAGAGACTGAGAACAGCACACAGTATTTGCATAGGATGATCCATTTCAGTCAGATAGAATGTTCATCTAATCCTTATGGAAACAATTGACTCAGTGAGCAACATGTTGATACGAATAAATAAGAAAACTTTACTTTTCGTCCCTCATGCATGTTCACACCTATTTCGATTTTGACCCCTTGTGTTTATGCATTATCACATTTGATCCCTCTGGTTATGTTTTTTTTTATCTAATATTATCCTTCTGTTAAATTTTCTATTAAAAGCTAATGGACCGGGGGACAAAATGTAATTAATTTGTTAGTTTTTAACAGAAAATTTATCGAAATGATGACATTGAATAAAAATAGATAATGTGAGGGACTAAAAGTGATAATGCGTAAATAAGAGAAATCAAAATCGAAATAAGTTTATGCATGAGGGACGAAAGTGACGTTTCCTCCGAATAAACCTTCAAAGCTAAGGGACTAAACTTGGTAATTGGTATTGTTATTGATTGTGTTTTCTTTGGTTATTAGTGAGTCCAAGGAAGACGTGCTTTTGCAATCACCATCGACATCCAGAAAAGTCTCGTGAGGCAACCCTTGGTTGACTCAAGATTTCGGGAATATCAAAGCCAAGTTTATCATCTATTTTTATTACTGTTAGTCAAATGTGCGCACTTTTCATGTGTTGAATGCTATTTATTTAATTTTTCATTAAATATTGATTTGTATAAAATATTATCATAATGTGAACGCGTTGAACAAAGGGATGCATTTTCTGCAGAGACTATCTTAAAAAATAATATCTTAATTTTGTTATATGATTCAATATTTGTAGATACATATTATATATATATATATATTGTTTCTTTTGATTATTTGCAACATGATATCATGATTTTTACCTCTTCTCCACACTATTTATGTGTTCGAGTATAATTATTTTTAACAATTATGCTCTTTTATTTATTTCATTATACTTGTGTTTATTTTTATATTCTAATTTCTAAGTCAATAAACACGTTGTTCGTTACAGATTCGTATGGTTTTATTATAGTATAATGACAGTATTGTCATAGTTCTTATGAAATTCCTTAATTTGAAGATAAACGTTTTTTTGTATATATATATATATATATAAAAATCTCTTAGGGGTGTTCTAATTTACTGTGCTTGTTACATTTCTTGTACTCTGATCGCGACAACATTTGAAATACACTTCCTTTAACTATTAAAGCCGGCTTACTATTTTTTTTCTTAAATGGATTTTTCAAAATCAATCAACTACATTAATAGTCCAATGGATAACTAAAGACAAACTGATATGAAATGAGAAGAAACTAATACTAAACTAGAAAAACACTTGCATTCGCGGAAAATTGAACCCATAATCTTAAGGTTACGGAACCTCCACCTTACCACTAAGTCAGAACATCATCGGCAAATTGGCTTGCTACTTCAGACATTGTTTTAGTTATATACTAATTTTTTTCTATTATATAGTATTTGTTTTGAATTTCTTCAATATTTGATGTTTGATAATGCTTAATTGTATAGTTTTATTTGTTCTTTCTATGTATGTATAAGATAGAAAAAATAACATTAAAAAGAACATACCATGCAAGTTAACTAAGTTAAGCATTTTAATATTTATTTAGGTCTGTTTAATCAATGTTGACAAGGCACGTTAGAATCTTAAAAAAAAATTATTTTTTCGTAATAAATCTCTTGCCTTGTTCAGTATTTTATTGTCAGTAACTTTTCGCACAATTTCTTCTAGTTGTGTCCTCTTTTTTTTTTTTTTTTTTTTTTCAGAGAAAAACTTTGGTTGGTTATGACATTTCAGTCATCTTGGCACTTTTATTTTAGTCAACATATATCTTGCTTATGTTGCTGGTTTTCCTGTTAATTTGCTTATGACATTTGTTTTATAATTTATTATGTAGTATGACTCGTTAGTTGTATTATGTAGAGAAATACTTATTTTTTTCGGAAAAAAAAAAGCACTTCAAAACAGAAACAAAAATGTTTGTATGAGTTTTTTTTTTTTAAAAAAAAAAGTCAAAAAAAAAGAAACCAAAAATAAACTTGTGTTTTTAGGAGCCACTCAGAGTACTTCAAATAAAACACCTTTTAAAGCACTTTTAATTACTCCAAACACAAAACTACTAAGCTTAAAAAAAACTCTATATAAAAAGCATCTCTCAAGAAAGCATTTATTTTTTAAAACCCATCCAAACAAGTCCTAAAAATAAGTTACAATTGATGAATTGAAATGAAATAACAGAAAATTGTTTTTGTTGATATGAAGAAGGAAATTAAAGATGCATGCAAAGGGATAAAATTATCATATGAAGAGAAATATCCGTTAGTCATTCAATAGTAAATACTGATTTAGGTAGGACGACCAAAACTTTTGACTAGTATTGGTATGTATTCTCAGTCATGCCCACATTTTATTGGCTGTACTTGTTCATTAGAAATTATAATGGAGGACTTGAAAAAAGTGGAGGTTGTTTTAAAATAAAGACCTTGACATGATTTCATGTTTTAAAGAGGAAAACATGGTTCAGATATGTTTTCAGAAATTCATTTGGGGGAAATGTATTTTCAATTATCAACCGGAAAAAAAAATACCTACTTTTAAAACTCTACATACAATTTTATGATCTTTTACCTTTTTTGCAATGTTTTGAAGATTTTTTTCCCATAAGATGAAGAATTAATCTTGATTATAATCATTTTATATTAATATTTATTGATATTATTCGAAAATGATTGATTAACACTTTACATATAGATACTAGATACCGATCACATGTTTCATATTTTTGAAAAGCTTGGCCAAAAGATATTCTATTACATTGATTCCATTTGCAATTTATGTGATTCCAATTCTATTAGTACAATTTCAATTTTGCAAATATTGTACAACAATTCTGATGCGGTCCGGATTTGGTTGGTACACGTGTCCGAATACGGCGCACTTAAATAATGTTTGCTGGTGGCCCACCTGCTAAAGAGGGAGAAACCGCACGTGAGACTAGCCGATTTTGCCCCGGCGTAGGCTCTCCGATGCTTAAGTTAGCGGCGAGGTCAAGAAGAAGAAGATGAACAGTAGTGATATTCTCTTGGCTTGCAAGGTAAAAAGTACGTCTTTCCCCCTGAGTGGAGAGCCGTATGGAGCTTTTATATGAGAGTGAGGAGCCTGATGTGACATGCTTGGTGGGATCCGGTCACCCTCAGCCCTGTAGCTGTTGTGATATGTGCCTTTTGTCCCCATTTTTCCAGTCTTTTGGCGGCTATCTCACTCATCATTAATGAAGGGTCATACCCGGTATTAAAATGGGTATCTTGGGCATTTATGACCAAGGATCGTATTTATGACTTGACATTTAATACGCCCACGCCTGATGGGATGGACCCATGTGCCAACGTGATGCAGTAGGTGGTAGCGGATTGCGCCTGTCAGCAATCTCCAGCTGTACTCTTCCCGTTATAATTCCCCTTTTTGCAATGGTTAAGTCTGGGATTTGGCCCTCGACGGGAGCACCATCGAGGGCAGTCTATCCGTTCAAGGGCACCCTTGCTAACCTGTTGCGTCGTGGGCTTCCTCAAGGGAACGAGGCTGGTGTGATAATGCCCTATCGAGGGCCTTGACAGATTCGAGGGCAGCAATTCCATACTTAGTGGATGCGTGACTTTCGGAGAATTGCGATGACGTGGCATGGTGAAATGGCACTTGACTCATCATTAGCCCCCCCACTCTTGAGTGTGACGAGGACGTCAGCCTTCAAGAGTGCATTATGAGCAGGATGTCAGACGTCCTTTCGTTTTTTGAATTTGAAGCGCCATTGGGGCATGGGGAGCCGCACCTTTTCAGCCTTCAGCCACGCGCCTAATTGGGGGGACGTGTCATGTTCCCAGCCATTAATTTTGGGCGGCCGAAGGGTTTCACACGAAAGGGCGTGCCCTGTCGCCATTATTGCAGGCTTTTTCCTTTTTTGGGTCATCGCGCCGAGGGTGCCATAATGGTGGGTGATTTCCCGTATAACCTATAAATAGTTGCAGGTTTCACCACAATCCGATTTTTCTCTCCCGCCTGCTACATTTATTCAGACGATTGGCTTAAGGATTTGCATCACACGCAACGACATTTTTTCAGGTTTCGTCGCCATTGTCAGGTGAATCACCCTTTCCTTCTCAATTTTTTTCCTTTCTTGTGAAAAACCTAGCCGCCATGGGGACCCAAGAGAAAGATACTGGACGACTCTAAACCCACAACCTGAGGACTTAGGCGGCGGAGAGTGTAGGTTCGTCGCCCTTCCCATTCGTTTTCAGGCACCCGGGGCCGGTCGCGCCATCGAGGTACACAGGAACTAACGCTCGCCCGGGGCCGCCGTCCGGAGGGCGGTAACTGAGAGGAAAGGCGCCGGCAATGCGGCCAGAGGAAGTTCGCGATCCCCGCCCTAGGAGGAAGACGTCGGGGGCCCGTCTAGGAGTGGAACGCAGGACCGAGTGGTTCCCCCGGCAAAGAGCCAAAAACATGAGGCGCCGGAATGGGGCAGATTTCAGACAACCTCCCTCCCCCGGGATATGTCCAGCACATTACAGTGGGCCGAGAGTCCGAGAAGATCAGTGAGGAATATGGGGTTCAGTTCCTATTCATATGCCGGGCCCATCAGAGAACATGGTGGAGCCCAGGGAAGGGTGCGTGGCCTTAATCTTCATCACTTCGAGGCGGGGATTGCGTCTTCCACTTCCCCTGAATTCCGTCGGCTATTGGAGTTCACCGGTGTTTGCCCCTGCAAATTGGTGCGAATTCCATCATGATCATCATTTCCTTCGTGGTGATCATGAAATGTTTGAAGGCAGAGGCGAGCCCACAATTTCTTGGAGTTTTTCAGATCGAACGAAGTCGGTTCAGTCGCCCTGGCGAATCAGCGGATGAAGGCCCGGATTCCTGTATTTATCAGCCCATTCTGGATCTTCGAAGGTACTGGACGGCTTCAAATCCTCCCCCGGGTCGGGATGGAAAAGGAAGTTATCTTTGTGGAGGATCGAGGGCAGTTGGGTATGCCCTCGACTTGGCGTCAGCCTCCATACTTAATCGGAATCATTTCCACGAGGAGCCAAGCTTTGACG
>CM047881.1:7920594-8157429 GCA_026212405.1 Petrea volubilis | reverse complement strand
TCATTCGTTGGGTCAGTTCGATCGAGTAATAACCGTTTGAACATCCAACTTCGACTCACAGAAATATTTTCCATTTTCTATAACAAACATGATTATGTCATTTAGTCACCACTGAAATTCTTATTTAAAAATGGGAAAAAAACTATTTACCACCCAAAGTATACGGGTTTTTCCAACTTGCCATATAAACTTTTTTTTTTTACCGATTGCCATCTAAACTTCACGATTTTTACAAATTACCATCCAAGCGAATATTCTGGTAGAATATTCTACCCAGATTCGGTCACATGACAATCATGTGACATTCATAAGGGCCTTTTCGTCTTTTTATGTAAAAACCTGCTCAAAAATTAAGAACTTTGTTAATAGTGGAAGTCGAACCCGGGTTATATTGCAAACCCCATGAGAGGTTCACCAACTAGGCAACATCTATCTTCATGCATGGCCATGCCTATTTTATTGTTTTATACAAAATCCTCAAAGTTCAAAACCATATAATTAGAAACAAAAATAAATTACAAATATCAAATAGCAAGAATTTTGAAAATAAATGAGATAAGAAAATTTGTTAAAAAAATATTCTTTAAAAAAAATATCTATCCTATTTCTTTTTAGAATTAATTAAATTAACAAGATTTATTTTTTTTTTAAATATAATTTTCATCTATTCATTTTTTTTCTTTTTCTTTTTCTTTTTTGATGAAACTTCTTTATAAAATTAATAAAATTTCTTTAACCACATTTTATTTGAAAATTAATATAATCAGAAGGATCAAATTTTTCTAAAAATTTAGTTAAATTAGCAAGATCAATTTTTTTATTAAAAGATTAATTTGGATACGAGGAAAACAAATATATATTCATCAAAAAAATGAAAAGAACCTGGACGAAAATTATTTTTTTTAAAAATAAATCTTATTAATTTAATTAATTCTTAAAAGAAATGAGATAGAAATTATTAATTCACTAAATAAATATATTTCTTTTATTTTTTGAATTTTAAATTGATATTAAAATTTATTTCTTTGAATCTATATGGTACAAATATATCAATTTGCCTCATGTTTGACAATAATGGTGGTTGGCAAAGTGGTAGTGGGAGTGGTTGCACTCCTTCTCAACCCAAGTTCGAATCCCATAGAGTGCATTTATGCAAACAATTTTTCTACAAGTGAAAAGACGATAATACCCTTCAAAAACTCACATGCTACTCATGTGACGGAATCTCACCGGAATATTCCGCCGGAATCGGAGCTGGGATGGTATTTTGTAAAAAAATTAAAGTTTGGATGGCAATCGGTAAAAAAAAAAAGTTTATATGGCAAGTTGGAAAAACCCGTATAGTTTGGATGGTAAATAATTTTTTTCCCTTTAAAAATTGCCAACAAACATACATATACTCATCAAAAAATATCTCATAAGCAACATATAATATGTGAAACGTTATTTTAACATATGCAACATAATACAACATGTTAAACATATCTCATACTAACATATGCAACATAACACAACGTAACATATACGACATAACACAACGTAACGCTAACATCATTATTCTCATGCTACAAATTCATTACGAATTTCAAAACTAACATCATTATTCTCATACTAACATAAAACATACTAACACAACGTAAAACTAACATCATTATTCTCAAACATAATACTAACATCATTATTCTCATACTAATATGAAACATAAATTCACTATAAATTTAATACTAACATAAAATGAAACGTAAATTCACTACAAATTTTGAACATAATACTATTTCACTACAAATTTTGAACATAATACTACCATCCTTATTCACATGCTAATACATTACAACAAATATAAAATGTAACTAATATTATTAATAACATATAAATACACCAATATTGAGTAATTTAAAACTTACCTTGCAATTTTCGAACCACCAAAACTTGTGAATATATAAAACCTAACAATAATTACAAAAAAATCAAAACAAAAAAAATGTTAGAAATATACTTTAAAGTATAAAACAAAAAAAAAATTGGCAGGTGGGGGGGGGGGGGGGTTTGGAGCTGGGGGAGGGGGAGGGGCAGGAGGGGTGACGGGTTTGGGGCTTGGGGGTGGGGGGGTATGGGTTTGGGTTTCTTGCGGGTTGGGAGGTAGGGGGTGGGGGGAGGGGGATGGGAGTGCAAGAGGCCGCCTTGCGGGGAGTGGGGCTTAGGGGGGGGGGGGATTGGGGATGACGGGGGGCGAGGGGTTTGGGGCTTGGGGGGGGGGGGGAATGAGTGGTGCACGATGACCACCGCCGTGCACCTGTCGCCGCGCAGGGATGGGGAGCCATGACAAACCTTTGGGGGAGAAGAAGAGAAGCGAGGGAAATTTTTTTTTAAGTATGGTACATATAGGTAGGATTAGCCACAGATTACCCACGGCCTAACCGTGGCTAATTTGGCCACCGATTCAAATTAGCCAGGGTTAGGCTGTGGCTAATCCGTAGCTAACAAGGCCACCGATCTACTTTAGCCATGGCCAGGCCACGAGTTAGCCACAGCATGACCGTGGCTAATTATATATATATATATGTTGGGTAAAAAATTAATCATTAACATTTTAAATAAATATATATATATACATATCATTGTTAGTTAAAATATTTATTCGATTGATAATAGGAAATTAAATGAGGGTTATTATTTGTCTTCAAAAAGAATTTATTTGACTGATAATAGAAAATAGAATAACACATTTATCTTCAAATAACGAATTAAATCGAGCACAAATAAAATAATTAAAAAAAATAATCAGATGGCCATGGCCCGACTGTGGCTAATCCGTGGCTAACCACCCAGGCCACGGTTCAGCCACGAACTAACCGTGGTTAATATACATCGGTGGCTTCAATTTTACAATACACTGAAATATATTTTTCTTAACGTACTCAAATATTATTAAATTTTAATATCAATAATGCGTTGTTCGATTGTTGATAAAACTATAATATAATTTAGGACATTTTATCAATTATAAACTTTTAAAATTATATAATTAACTCGTACAACTGAATAATTAACCATATATGTAAATGAAACTCGCATGCCTACTTATTTTTAATACTCTAATATTGTGATATTATAATATACAATTGTGAAACTTAAATTGAAAAATAATTTGATCAATACAACATTAAAATTAATATATATCATCAAAAAGTTTAAACGATCATTCGTCGTTCCAAATGATCGTTATATATATATATAAATTGATTATCACTCAATCATTTACATTAATAAGTTATACATCAATTTAATTGCAAGATTTATTTGAATGATAATAGAAAATAGAATAACACATTTATCTTCAAAGAACGAATTAAATCGAGTGCAAATAAAATTATTAAAGAAAATAGTTAGCCACGGCCTAATAGCCACGGGTTAGCCACGGGTTGGCCACGGCTACACCGTGGCTAAATTAGACATGGCGTGACCATGGCTAAGTACCCAGGCCACGATTTAGCCACAGTTACGCCGTGGCTAATATACATCGGTGGTTTCAATTTAACTTTACCCTACATTTTTTTTTTTTTTGTGGTAATATACATCGGTGATAAAACTATAATATAAGTTACGACATTTTATCAATTATAAACTTTTGAAATCACACAATTAACTCGTACAACTGATTAATAAGTAACCATATATGTAAATGACACTCGCATACGTCGATATATATATATATATATATGCACTTATATATGTAGTATATATATATATAATAACACTCTAATATTGTGATATTATAATAAACAACTATAAAACTTAAATTGAGAATCAGTTCGATCAATATATTCTTATAATTAATATATATTATCAAATAATTTAAACGATCATTCGTCATTCCTAATGATCATTTTATATATAAATATACACAATCATTAATATTAATTAGTCACATATCAATTTATTGACAAGATTTATTTGATTGATAATACAAAATAGAATAATACATTTATCTTCAAAGAACCAATTATACCAAGCACAAACAAAAAAATTCAAAAAAAAAAATTATTTAGCCACGGTCTGGTCGTGGCTCACCCGTGGCTATTGGCCACGGCCAAGCTGTGGCTAAGTTAGCCACAGTCTGGCCGTGGCTAAACCATGACTAACCAAGCTGTGGCTCACCCGTGGCCACCGCGCCTAACACGTGGCTAATGGTCGATTACTCTTCTTACTATCATCTTAACCTTCGAGATGCATTTTCTATCTTGATTAATTGTAGTAATTTTTTATAAACTTTTTTAAGATGTAATTCTCCTTTTTATTGTACTAGAATAATTAGAGAAGGATGAGTTAGCTACAATTATTCTATCGGAATAAGAAGTGAAAAATAAAAGGAAAAACTTTAATTTTCTTATAGTTTTTTCAAATATTAATATTTCATGTATAGTATAGGATAGATTCTAGTATGGTCACATGCCACCTTGACCACATTCCACACCAATCTTCACCGACAGCTGCTAGATCACAAGGAACACTCTGCCGAGTCTTAGGTGTTAGGCTCTTTTTGTAATTTTATTTCTTGCATTGTAATGTTTTCATTTTCGTTTTGCATTCTTCGGCCTTTTTTAGTATCTACTGTTGTCACCAGAGTTTATTTTTTTTAAGCTATTATAGGGAGAAAATATATATCAAAGTGAAGCCTTCTGAAGCATAGTTGAGAGTTGGATTTTCCCCTCTCGGTCCAACCCATGGTAATTGACATGGCATATTTCCGAACAGGCATCCGATCTCCTTTCTCAAAGCAAGAAGTCGTTTACTCCCTGGTCGATTCCCCTCGAATCCTCTCGATCGAACTGTCCGACCCCAAACGGCTCCGCTAACTCCTCGCCCTGTCGACCCTCAGGTCGTAATCCCCCCCGCTCGAAACCCACTCCTCGATTGTCTGGTCAACATACCCATCGACCCAGACCATGCTAGGTCCAACGGATCTCTACTCGCATCAAATGCTCTGTCAGACAAGGTATGGGGGAGCCACCTAACCCCATACCTCATTAATGGGGTGCCAGCTATTGCCTATAGACCCTACCGTGGGTCTACGGGTCGTCCACGTCGGTCCTCAACGACCTACTTGGCCTAGTGGGCCCACAGGAGCATGGTCTACCTGGACATGGTATAAATACCCCACATTTATGGTAAGATACATGTATTAATTACACATAGTACTCTTACTCTGCCCAAATCACTCCAAAATCAATCAACTGACTTAAGCATCGGAGGGTCTTAGCCGAAACCCATCTCAGCTAGCTCACGTTGCCATTCCATTATTGCAGGATAACTTCCCATTCAAACACCGACATATACACACTCAACTAGAGGAACGACCGGTGTCGACCAGCCCAGAAATCGACCCTTATCATTTGGCGCCATCTATTGGAAAATTTAGCTGCAATCAAGTAAGTGGAAAATGGTAACTACTAGAAGAAATCCCTCTGGGGTACGAAGCCCCCCAGCAGCGGGTGAGGACCAATATTCGGTCCATGATCTCCCGCCACCGTTGCCACCAATGACGAACCTCCTTCCGGCACAAACGAATTTAGTGGGTTCCTCCCGGGCGCAAGTGAACGCACCATTGGCACCAGCTCATACCGATCGTAGAAGTCAGGCCCGCAATCCTCTTGCAAAAACGGGCATGCCCGCACCCAACACGGAGGAAATGATTACCATTCCCCTGAAAGGCTGAGGGATTTTGTGCGGCAATGCAACCTGCAGGCCTTTGAGAGGCTCAAAGAGAGAGTTGTCCGCGCACCTTCCGAACCGAATCAGGTGGCGACCCTGGCCGATCGGATAGCTCAATCCTACCAGACTTCCGGTCGGGAGGCGAGTTTTCGACCATCCCAATTGTATGAAGAAGAGGCTGAATCAAGCCACCATGATAGGGTTGCCCATTGCCAGTACCCAGATCTAGGGCGCCCCCATTGGGCCCCCATTTTGGGGAATTCGAGCGGCGACCCAGCCCTCGAGGAACTCGAAGAGATGAAGAGCCAGCTTTACCATCTTACCCAGAAGATTGCTAGCCTCGAACACCCAGACGACAGAATTGAACCCTATGACAGGCAGGGATCCTCCTCTAATTGATATCACGGTCGAAGGCAGAGGGCCTTTGCCCGTCATATCCAAGAAGAAAAGATCGGGTCCTAGTCAACCTCCCCCCTACGACGGGAGTTCCAACCCGGATGACCATCTGCTGTAGTTTGAAAACGCCATCGAAGTCTACTGTCTCTCAAACGAGATGATGGCTAAATTTTTTGCCACCACCCTCTTCGGTGTGGCACGACAGTGGTTCACCCAGCTCGAGCCGGAGTTGATCCACTCTTTCAAAGAGTTGGCCGATCAGTTCTTGCACCACTTTGCGGCCAAAAAAGACACCAAACTCCCTCACACCCACCTCCACAGAATTCGCCAGCAAGAAGGTGAGTCCCTACGTGACTTCATGACCCACTTCAACAACGAAGTTTTATGGGTCGACGATCCCCGAATCGATTTTGTCAACTTCGTTCAGTACATTGCCTTTCGTCATGAAGACTGTGCCAAAGCCATTGTCCTTAAACCCCCTCAGTCAATGAGGGAGCTCCAGACCCTTACTTCCAGCTTCATGATCTCTGAGGAGATGCACCACATAAATCACGGGGATAAGGAGAAAAAGGAGCCCAAGGAAAAAAATGAGAATGGAGGCCACAAAAAAGACAAAGAGCATTGGGAAAAGAGGGAGTCCCCGATCAAAAGATATTCTACCCTGACGCCCCTAAACTCCTCCCGGGTCACATCTGTTCGGTCACAGATCGAAAGCTGTTCAAGACACCGAACAAGATCTCCGAGGGGAAGGGGGCAAGGAAGTCAGGCAAGTACTAGGCCTTCCACAAACAGTACGGGCATGTTATGGACGACTGTTATGCACTGCAGAGTGAAATCAAACGCCTGATTCGAAAGGGCCTACTCAAGGAGTTCGTTGCGGCCTACATGGGAGCCCCGGCCCAAAGATAATAGTTGCGATCTCCGCGATCCCCCCTAAACAAGCCACAAGGCGTCTCCCTCCCGAAGAAGCGGCAAGGAGCCGATCGATCACAACCTACCGGCCCGGGGGTTCATCAATACGATCGCTGGGGGACCGAACGGTGGAGACTCCCGATCAAGCCGGAAGCGCACATCGCGGAAGCTGGAACAATGAAGAACAGGATCCCCGATCGCCGGTCGAGTTCACCAGGTCAACAGCATCGAGTCCAACACTATTGTATTTAGTGATAGGGATATTGATGTAAACCGCCCATCGGGAGAGGGTGAGCTACCCAACGTCCCGATGGTGATCATCGCTGAACATGTTAAACTTTGTTGTGGCATGCACCTTAGTTGATAATGGAAGTTCGGCTAATGTTCTCTTTTACTCCACCCTCCAAAAAATGAACTTAGTAAGTACAGAGATGCAGCCGGTCCATACCCCTCTTGTCGGGTTCGGGGGATTGGAAATTACCCCTATCGGAGTCATGCGGATGCCGACCTCGTTGGGAGAAGCACTCCAAAGGTGAACCCTGCTCATAGACTACCTCGTTGTTGACGCCTCGTTCGCGTACAACTTGACTTTGGGAAGACCTGCCCTCAATTGATTTCGAGCGGTAGTTTCGACTTACCATCTCAAAATCAAGTTTACCACCCTGGCCGGGGTAGGGGAAGTCAAATGCAACATGCGGGACGCTTGGAGATGTTACACTGTATCGCTGGAAAAGGAAAAGCGAGTCCCGCAACCTTCCCCATCGGTCGTCCCGTTGATCAATATCGACCTTGATCCACCCAAAGGGTCTTCCTCTCGAAAATGAAAAAATGAGGAATCCCGGATCGAGTCAATCGGAGAGCCTAAAACCATTGACCTATGTATGAAATATGTATGCTTGAGTATTTAAATTTGACAAATGTTATGTCCTATAATTTGGACCATGTGAGCTTTAAAGTTCAAGTATAGCCTTCAAAATCTAAAATATTATTATATAATAATAGGATTGAAAAAATCTAAAGTGAAAGCTCTTTTTTGAGCAACAAGCAGTCCAAGGAAAGACCACTCAACAAGCTAAAAATTTGCTCTTCACCAAATGCATGAATTAATAATTATTATTATTAAAAAATGAAATGTTAGCGGCAAAAAGGTAGGGAAATCCAATCTATGACACATTTGACATGCTTATCTTTAATGTAAATGGGATTGATATGATATGATATATATTATATGTATATATATATATATAAATATTTTTCATTTTGCTGCCCAAAAATACAATTATATAGTTTTAATTTTATGTGTCAGAGTAACGTGACATGAATACTTTGAGATAGGTGATGTGGTCGGATTTTGGCCTGCGGTACACGTCACTTTGAACAGGGAAGTAAGTGTTTGAATCCGGTCAGGTAGATCCGAGCAAGAGTGTCTGAATGCTGGTCGGGTTCTATTCTGCAAGGATGGAGCACACGTGAGACTAACCGGAAGTGTCTCCGGCGAAGACCCTCCGACGCTCAAGTCAGAATTCGAGCAGGTAAAGGGTGAGTAGTAATCAAGTAATAATCAGCACTTGAGGAAACGGTCCGAGGATGTCTATTCCCCATTGGTCGAATGGCCAGGATACCTCCACGTTCACCATCGGAGCGGCAGGCTGGTGGACTAGGTTGGCGTGCAATTGGCAAGCTCGGCATCTTCGGACGAAGTCGAAACAATCTTGCACGAGATTAGGCCAGAAGAACCCTGCCCGTGATACCTTTTTGGCCAAGGACCTTGGCCCAGTATGGTTTCCGCAACACCCTTGGTGTATTTCTTTGATAACTTCCCTGGCCTGCTGTGTGTTCAAACACCGTCGAGGGGGCCCATCGAAGCTTTTCCTAAACAGGCACCCCTGCCCATCGAGGGCGTATCGAGAGGCCTGTTTTCGGAGTCTTTTGGCTTCGACGGGTCCCTCGGGGAGAATTCCATCCTTCAGATAGGCGATTAGTTCCGCGATCCAGTCCTCTGGGGGCTCGACGGAGAGTATGCACTGTCGCGTCCCCGACCCGGTCAAAGGTGTTGGCGAACTCAGTATAGTTATTCTTCTTTCTTTGGTCCCTTTTACCGAACTAGCTAGCTTCGACAATTGATCCGCCCTCTCATTTTCTGTTCGGGGAATTTGCTCGAGAGAGAATTTGGCGAACTTTTCCTTCAACTTGTTGACCTCCTCGAGGTACTTCGTCATCGATGCTTCGCGGGCGTCGTAATTGCCATTGACCTGCTCGGCCACTAACTGTGAATCAGTCAAGGCGACAAGTTCGTCCACGCCCTTGTCCAGGGCAATCTTCATTCCCACGGCGAGAGCTTCGTACTCGGCTTCGTTGTTGGAAACCGGAAATTCAAGTCGAATGGCGAAGTCGAGCTCGTTGCCCAACTCATCCCGCAGATAAACCCCGGCTCCCCCACCTGAGTTCGTGGAGGACCCATCGACCATGAGGGTCCACGGTGTTTTTGGCTCCCTTTCTGCCCTTGGGGCCACCTCTGCTAAGAAATCCGCCAGGACGTGGGCATGAATCGCGGTCCGTGGTTGGAACCGGATATCGAACTCGCCGAGCTCGACGGCCCACTTCACGAGCCGGCCAGAGGCATCGGGCTTGGCCAATACCTGCCTTAGCGGCTCACTAGTCAGGACCACGATGGTGTGGGCCTGAAAATATTGCCTCAACTTCCGAGCGGAGTGGACCAAAGCGAGGGCGAGCTTCTCGATGGCCAAGTAATTCCATTCAGGGTCTTGGAGGAGCTTGCTGAGGTAATACACCGGGCGGTGTACCCTATCCTCCTCGTGCACTAGGACCGAGCTGATAGCATTTTGGGATACCGCCAGTTAGGCATAAAGGGGTTTTCCCGGAATTGGTTTCGACAGCATAGGGGGCTCGGTCAGGTATCTTTTTAACTCGAGGAGCGCGTGCTGGCATTCCTCCGTCCATTTCCAATCCGGCACCTTCCTTAATGCCTTAAAGAATGGGAGGTTCCAATCCACTGAGCGAGATATGAACCGATTGAGGGCGATTATGCGCCCTACCAACCTCTGTACTTCCTTCACTGAGCTAGGAGGCTCGATGTCGAGGATGGCGCGAATCTTCGAGGGGTTGGCCTCGATCCCCCTATGGCTGACAATGTACCCGAGGAATTTACCTCCTCGGACGCCGAATGTGCACTTGTTCGGGTTGAGTTTTAGGCCATATTTTCTTAGGATCTCAAATGTTCGAGCAAGGTGCCCGAGATGGTCGGACCCTCGCTCACTGCGGACTATCATGTCGTCGACGTACACTTCGACGGTTCTCCTGATCTCTTCCTTGAACATGAGATTCACAAGTCTTTGATACGTGGCTCCGGCGTTTTTTAGCCCGAAGGGCATCACGAGGAAGCAATACGTCCCCGACGAGACGACGAACGACGTCTTCCTTCGATCCTCCTCGGCCATGTAGATCTGGTAGTAGCCTTGGAAAGCGTCCATCATGCTCATCAACTCGCATCCCGCCGTTGAATCAACGAGTTGGTCTATCCGAGGAAAGGGGATAGTGATCCTTGGGGCAGGCTTTGTTGAGATCGGTGAAGTCGTTGCACATCCGCCAGCGGCCATCGCCCTTGGCAACGACGACCATGTTGCATAGCCATTCGGTGAACTGGATTTCCACAATGTAGCCTGCCTCGAGGAGCTTGTTGACCTCCTCCTCGATGATTCGGTTACGAGCCTCGCAGAATATCCTCTTTTTCTGCCTCACCGGCTTGAAGGATTGGTCTGCGTTGAGGCGGTGAACGATGACTTCGGGATCGATTCCCGGAAAATCTGAGGCCTTCCAAGCAAAGACATCGGCATTTGTCCGGAGGAAGTCGACCAACATGACCTCGTGATGCGGCTCGAGGGTCAATCCTACCCGGGTGGTCTTGGATGGGTCGCCCTCTACGAGCTGAATTGTCTTGAAATCTTCCGCTGGCGTCATTTTTTCTTCCTCTAGCCTCCTCCGCTTTGCCGGGTCGATTTCGGAGGACTCGGGGATGTCCATCCGCGAAGCGGCTGCTTCGACTAATCGGGGTGCCGGAGTTTTCTTCCTTTCGACGGAGGCCGAGTAACACTTCCAGGCGTCCACGATCCGACATGTGACCTGCCCGACCCCGGTGGGCGTGGGGAACTTCATCTTTAAGTGATACGTGGATACCACCGCCCGGAACGCATTAAGAGCGGGTTGCCCGAGGATGATGTTGTAAGCAAATGGAGCGTCAACTATTAGATACTGGATCATCATAGTCTTCCTCCTCGGGGTTTCCCCCAACGAGGTGGGGAGTTGAATCATCCCGAGAGGGACCACCTCGGAACCCCCAAACCCGACGAGAGGGGTCTGCACGGGGGAGAGCGTGTATCCTCCTAAGTCCATCTTGGCGAAGGTGTTGGCGAAAATGATGTTGGCGGAGCTCCCATTGTCGATCAGGGTCTTTGCCACGGAATAGTTGGCTACATCCAGATTAATGACCATTGGGTAATCCGGCGTATCCTCGATACCGTCTGTCTTCGAGATGTGCATAAGGTCACGATCGGAGAATTCGAGTGACTCCGACGCCGGCGTCGTTGCCTCTGCTATGGTGTTGACATACAATCTCTCGTGGTGGTAGCGCTCCTCGATACGGCATCGAGCTTGGTCGAGGCGCCTCTCCACCTGTCTTCTCCTACTTTTAGTGTCCCCTCCACTAGGGCCTCCCGCTATGGTATGGATCATCCCCCTGATCGGGAGGTTGTCCTGTGTGGCCGGCTGTTTGTCATCCCGACCGGATGGCGTGTAACCTCTTCGAGGAGAGCGAGACCGAGCCCTCTTCAACGGTTCATGTTCATCGTCCATAGAGGACGGGGAGCTACGTCGGCGGCTTCCCTCACCCTGGTGACCCTGTCCTTGCTTTTTTATGTATTTTTTGATCTCCGGACGGCCCAGGTCGATTAGGCGCTGTATTTCTTTCTTGAGGGCATAGCAGCCCTCGGTGTCATGGTTTCCCACTTGCTTGTGGAACGCACAATATTTATTTCCTCTCGGGGGAGTTCCATCCGCGTCCTGGATCTTTCTTGGTCTTCGGAAAACCGTCGGGTCGCTGGCGTTGATCGTTGCGAAGATCTCCTTCCTCGAACATGACCAACGGGGTAAGTTCGTTGTCACGTCGACGGTCCTTCCTTTCTCCGACCTCTGGCCTCCTTTTAAACCTCATGTCCTCGACATTCATGTATTGTTTAGCGATGGACATGACTTTCTCCATGGTGGCGGGACGCTTTCTGGCCAAGTGGTCTGAGCACGCTTGATTTCGGATGGCCCCCATGATTACGTCGAGGAGAAAATCCATCTGGACGCTCTCGACCTTAAGCAGCTCGGTGTTGAATCGGTTAAAAAAGTCTCTCAGAGACTCACCATCCTTTTGTCGAATCTTATGCAAATGGGATGGAGGCAGTTTCGCTAGGCTTTTCGTCTGGAAATGGTTGACGAACTTTATCGCCAAATCGGCGAAGCTTCTGACCGAACCTGGGGCTTGGCGGACGTACCATTGCGAGGCTACTCCCTGAAAAGTCGTAACCAACAACTTGGCCGCAAAGTCATCGTCGATCATGTGCACGCGCATGGCGTGTTTGAATTGTATTAGGTGTTCTTTAGGGTCCGCTTCTCCATTGTATCAGGGCAGGTCGGTCGGGATCCGGACCCCTCTGGGTGCTCGGGCTCGTTGAAGGTCTGCGCTGAGTGGGTCCGCCTCGTCCGGCACAAAGTATCGTTGAGCCGATCCCTGTCCGGAGCGGTAAGATACCTCCTCGAGCTTCCGGTTAAGGTCTTCCATCCGATTCGAAAGTTCTCCAACATCATCTCGGGATCTTTCGCCCCGGCGGACCTCATCGATCCTCCGCTGGATCTCTGTGGCCTGGTGGGAGATTTCCTCCAACCGTTCTCTGTGACTCCGTGCAGGATGTCCGGAGGATGCCCCCACAGAGGATTCGTCAACTTCCTCCGCCAGTCGAGGAGGCGGGGGTCGTCTCTCTTTGCGGACCTCCCTTGTCGGGGGGATCCGTTCGCGCACCCGCGCGTCATCCCGCTCGGCGTCGGTTGCCCGAACACCTCGCGGGGGGCGAATTTCCTCCCTCATCGGATGAGGGTCTTCAGCAGTGGCAGCCGGGGCGGGGACTGGGTTCATCCGCCTGATCTCGTGTAAGAGCGTATTAAACTGATCCGCCGTTAGAACGACGAGGTTCTGCCCGGCGGGAGGTGTAGGTGCTGGCCCAGTGACTTGCGGAATGGCGTGGGGTAGGTTGGTGTGAGTCTCGGGGCCCGGATTGGTGGTGGATTGTGGGGCCATCGACTCTGTTCCAGTCCTTCACGTGTTTACCATTTTCTCACTTGCTCGAATAGGGTCCTTCCTCTAGCGCCAAAATGATGTGGTCGGATTTTGGCCTACGGTACACGTCACTTTGAACAGGGAGTAAGTGTTTGAATCCGGTCAGGTAGATCCGAGCAAGAGTGTCTGAATGCTGGTCGGGTTCTATTCTGCAAGGATGGAGCACACGTGAGACTAGCCGGAAGTGTCTCCGACGAAGATCCTCCGACGCTCAAGTCAGAATTCGAGCAGGTAAAGGGTGAGTAGTAATCAAGTAATAATCAGCATATTGGCGGATAAAGTGTCTTACCCAATGAATAGCATCGCCGTACTATTTATAATAATAAAAAATAGGTGGGCCGGACCAGAATTAGGTTGGCCCAATCCCGTGGCTTGGTAACGAGCGTTCCCCATGACGCGTTGTTGGCGCGTGGGGTGTATTCCTCGCTCGAGGAGGGTGTCAAAGCGTTGACTCCGAAGATAAAGTGTTGTCGACATCGATCATGTCATTTCATCGAGGATAGCCTTCGAGTCAAGGAGGTGTGGTGAACTCTGGCCGAACAAGGTCGACAAGAAAAATGGGGTCTGATCGGACTAGGGCTGACACGCGGCAATAGGAGGATGGCGGCATATGCTGAGCTGGATCCGACGTGTGAGCCGAGCTGGAGCCTACATGGCCAAAACAGATTCGGCCATATCAATAGGTGAATGTCAAATCCTCTATTTTAATACTATTCTGCCTGGGCTGTTAATGTAGCAAATTTTAATTCGAATTCAATTAGAGAGTTATCTGAATTTTAATATATTAGATTAATAAATTATTTAATAAATTAAACTCACACATAAATATTCATAATTTGAAATAAATGAATTTAATATGGAGTTAAATAGTTCAATTCATTAAAATTTTGAATTTTAATTTGAATTTTAATAATATTTTTATTAATTTGATGATTTTATTATAATTTGTAAAGAAGTTCAAATAGAATAAAATTTGTGAGGTATTATTATAATTAATATTACACTATTTATTATTTTTCAACTTTCTTAAATTTTATTTTTTACATAAAGGATAATTTTTTTGGTTACTTGACCTTAAAAATTCAATTTGTTGATTATTATTCGGATCGAATTTTATTATCATGCTTCAAATTTTTATCGGATTCAAACTCATTAATAATGAGTATAAAATCTTATAAAATTCGAGTCGGATTTGGACAATGTCAAAGTTAATCGGAATCAAATTTTCCATATTTTTTTATACATTTTACATCTAAAATGAGTTAAATTGGTAGTTGAGATTTTTACACATTTCATAGTATTAGTAGTAATAATAATAATAACAATAATAATTATTATCTTTAATAAAGTAAATAATGATATATCCAATCTTCTCAATAATACATATTTTTTTTTGCTTTGGAGTTTGGCTCCATTTGAGTTCAACCCAACCCATCTTGAATCTATACATTTGACCCATTTTGTACCCAACCTAACCATTTGCCATCCCAAGTTTAAACTTAAATGGACACCTCTCATCAATCTATTCATCCGGTGCATGTAGAAATAAAAATATATATATGTGTTTCGAGCACTAACACATCTTCGTATTCCTACGTTATGATACATTTTATACCATACTTGATGTATCGTGATGAATATGTAAACGAATGATATGTACTCGATAATGATGCCATAACTTTAGTTGAACGAATAAGAAAAAAAAAAAAAACTCCAATGGACACATTCTGTGTATTTATCCAATGCACGTATCCAGTGTGGCATCTACAAACCCGTGTACGACCCGTAAGCCATGCACACTCCTATTGTCTTGGCAATATAGAGCCCATGGAAGCTGGCCATCAGACCCTCCTAACTTTAAAAACGACACCCATCAGAACTCATAAAATTCTTAATCAGAATATGTAAACTCATTGTAACAGAATTACAGCTCAATTATCAATTCATTATTCAATAACAACAATTGTTGGGACTTCATATGGCATGGAGCACCTAGACAACCAGTCACAGGATGGTTCTACAAACGAAATAATCCTGACTGATTACGCACAATATATCCATTAATTTTTTTCTTATTATTCTGGTCGTGATAAAAGCAGACAATCTGATGTGGAAAGTTTACGACCCTAAGCCCCAGATCCAGCCAACCGCCTCCTTGTTGCATTGGAGACCGACACTTGACCGAGTTTATCTGCATTTCCTGATACCATACGTTCTTTTAACGGCATGTAATGCCGTAGCCATACACCAGTGTACACCTGAAATATAGAATCAAGATTAACATTCAGTAGGGCGATGCATAGAGAGACAGCAGATCCATTCATACTGGTACTTCATTCCTGCAACTGGTGTTAAAAAGAAAGGGATAATTACACCTATATCCCCTAAGGTTTTGTGTAAATACACTTACACCACCTGAGATTTGCATAATTATAAAAACCACCATACCGTCAACTTTTGTCTTACGATTGGACCCCCAAAAAAGTTGACGATAAGGGAAGTTTCTGTAGTCATGCAAACCTTGTGTTTACACCGAACCTCAGGGGGTTGTAAGGGTAATTATCACAAAAAAGAAATACATGAATGTTAAGTACTTTGAAAATAGAAGACCAGCTAAAACCCCTTCATTTGTTCCAGTTGTAATAGTGCTTTTGATATTTCCAGTAGAATCGAAGAAAACTACATTTCAATTTTTGCTAAGTCATTGAAGACAATCCACTCAATCTAAGATGTTACTTTTTCGCTTTGTTTTTATTTGTTTCGGGTGGGGTGGGGTGGGGGTGGGGGAGGCGGGGCTGCAAGGCATGCATGCTTTATTTAAGCTAATTACATGGAGAAAATATCAGAAAAGTTGAATTACTTAGAAAATCAAAAGAACTAACAGAAAAACAAAACATTGAAAGATCACCTGTGCTGGTCTCATGATCTTTGTATCAGGATCATCCAGAGACTCTCGCCAGTGAGATAAATAGCCAGCCATGCGAGGAATGGCAAACAAAACAGGAAAGAATTCAGTGGGAAATCCCATTGCCCTGATAAAAAGAATAGAGAATATATACTTACATCAATTGGCGTTCACAAAGGCAATAGAATGCGAAAATTTTACTTTGGAACTTATACTCCACAACCACACCCGCCCCACACCCCCACCACCAAACAAACAACCAAAAGACAACACGCACCAAAAGGTAGTTGACATCCTATGCATACCTATAAATTAACCCAGAATAGAAGTCAACATTAGGGTACAACTTTCTCTTTATAAAATACTCATCTGATAGCGCAGCTTTCTCCAAAGCTATAGCCACCTGAAATGACATGAAATTGATGTATAAGAGCACAGCATAAGCATGAGCAATTTATTCCAATGAAAGCTTAGTTTGAATAGTGGATCATCCACTTAAGCATATTACAACTAAAGAGTGAACATGACATCTCTGGGTAAAACTAGATCTCGTGCAACCATGTAACTGGGCATGTCTGCTTCAGCAGATATATAAGCAATCTCAGGTTTATATCATGTCAATCCACAATTTAGTTCCCATGCCCTTTAGACTGAGATTTTGTTATCTGTGTTGTCTAAATTGCAACAGATTAAGTGCATTTATGATATCATACTCTGGTCCAAAAATTCCTAAAAGAACAAATTCCAATTCCCAACACTAATCACATTGTCAATTTTTTTATCCTAGCATTGGTGGCAAATGCTCCTCTTTGAGCAAAGCTTGAGGCATTTTCATGGCGGATAACATTTCACATTATAAGGTCAATTTCTGGTCCCTGTACACCACATTCTATCAACCTTTTCTCAGGAGAAAAAGTATTAACAAGGCATCCCCTAATTTTCATAGAAAAAGGATCTCTATCTTTTGAAGGGGGAAAAAAAAGGAAAACCTAGGCACTGATAATATCCGTGTGTTCAACTGATTTTGTACTCATTTTAAGAGGATCACATTAGCCGTAACATAACTTCCACGTATATGGTTTTCTATTTCAAAGTTCTTCATTGGTTCCAAGGTTCTAATCAACAGGCACGTAAATTCACTTGGACTGTTTGAAAAAAACAGAGGAAGAAGAAGAAACCCACCTCTATAAGAGGATCCCTGCCAACAATGGAAAATACTTCTTCTGCAAGTTTCCTGATGACCTTGGCTCGTGGATCGTAGTTTTTGTAGACACGGTGCCCAAAACCAGACATCTTATGCTTCCTAGAGATCACAACATTTTACAGACACACAATGAGCTGAAGCACAACTTCTCAAGGAGCAACCACCAAAAGAAAACTGCCAAAAGAAGGATATACACCTGTTCTTTACGCCTTCAATGAACTCTGGTATTTTGTCAATATTTCCAATCTCACTCAACATCTTGAGCACAGCCTACATGTATAAAAAGAGATATAGTAATAATAACAATAATGATAGTAATAATAATTAATAGGATTGAACAGGGCTCATATTTGAAAGACCTAAAACTTCCCAAGCAGCTCCTAGTCGGTACAATGTTGATTACCTCATTTGCTCCACCATGAAGAGGACCATACAAGGCTCCAACTGCTCCAGCAAGGGCTGTATATACATCAACACCACTGCACATGCAGATTTGTATAAGTTGCAAACCACAAGGAATGAATTTCCTACCTTCAACAAGACAATTAGATACAACCTTGAAGCGAGGTGTCTTGCGGCTGCAGTGGAGCAATTCATTTCATGTTCTGCATGTAATATGAAGAGAATATCGAGCGCACGTGCAAGTCTAGGATTTGGTTTGTAAGACCTGTTACCCCTGTTTGTTCCATGACAAAACCCTCAGTTAGACCAGTAGCTCAAATTTCAAGGAGTATAGGAACTGGCTGATTTATTTTCATGTTGCAAGGAAAACACATTTGTCAATCACCATAAAAATAGAGACAAATGCTAATTCAATTGAATTTCAAGGAGTATAGGAACTGGCTGATTTATTTTCATGTAGCAAGGAAAACACATTTGTCAATCACCATAAAAATAGAGATAAATGCTAATTCAATTGAAACAGGGATACTGAAAGGCGATATGTTTTTTTGATCAAATTCAAAATAAAAGCAGAAAGAGAACATACGATGAGTCAAGCATATATAAGAAATTCTCTGAGTATGAGAGGTTGCTGGATGGAAGGACAGGTGGTCTTCCTGCCAATCTCAAGTAAGCAGCTGCAGCAATTGTTGGAACCTGCGAACATGATTAGTAAACCTTTTATTTGCTACTACCACCAGAACTCATAGTAAGCTGAAAATTTCTACACAAACACAGTTAAAACCCTCTACTAAAAAACAATGCAATATTCAAGAAACCAGCAGTAGACCTATCAGTAGAATGGAAGAGGAAAAAAGACATCACCTTTCCAAGTATGCGTACAATTTGTTTGTCTCTCACTTGTTTAGGCTTGTATATGTCTTGCCCCTACACGAAAAGTGAACCAAACGATCATAACTGCAATGTATTGTTTTATATAGCTGACGGAACAAGGAAATAAGATGCAGCAATAGGATGATAATCTTACAAAGTAGAGACACCAATGCAAAGCACCCATCTTTCTGAAGGTATAAAAGCAGCAATCTTTTTTCTTTTCTTTTTTTTTTTAATGGTTGTATCAAGGCAACATAAAAGATGAAATAAAAAATATTAGCAGCAGACCTACAAAATCTTCATGCTACTGGCATTCTAGCTACTAGAATCTCCCAAGGAGTTTATGAAACCAAGGGCATCATCTTTGGAGAGCATTTAAGTCAAAAAGTTCATAAACTGGAAGTGGGGTTGGCCATTTGTGCTCAATCAACAAGCACTAGCAGGAGTTTAAAACAACACTCAAGGGAGAAGGGTAGCAAGAATTATGATGATAGACTTACTCTTAAAGCTGGATTAGCATCCGGATGGAAGACAGAAAGAGCACTCATTGCACTGACAAGAACACCCATTGGGTGAGCATCATGAGGCATTGCATGTATGATGTCCTGCAAAATATAATAATAATAATAATATTAATAATAAGAAGAAGAAAAAGGCATTCAGAACATTTGCCTCGAGTTACTAACTGGAGTCGGACTGACTCTCCACAAATCCTCATATGACTTTGGTATGTAAGACGTAGGAAAAAGATGCAAAATATAGATCACCAAAACCAAAAGTAGCATTTTGCACCTAAAACTAAGCCACAACAAGGCATTACAGATTATGAAGCAAATAATCAGCATTGAACACTTTCCAGTCAAACATTTTTGTGTAGACTGAAGAAGATAAATCATACCAATAATCCTTGAGGGACAGCTGAATGCTGTGAAACGGCAAACTCCCAATCTGCTAACTGACTTTCAGATGGTAGATTCCCATACACTGCAATCAAAATGGAAAGAATAATTCTAAAAGTTGAACAATAAAAACTGGTTAGACATCAATTGATAAAACTGAATAAAGATATCTGCTAGTTACTAGATCAACTGAAACTTGTCAACCATTTCTAAACTAATGCAAGATAGATATTTGTAAACATTCATACATACTGCAAACATGCACTCTTTTCAATCCAAAAACTCGAAACGGATCCTTACGAAGAAATACTCTCATTAGGCGAACTTTAGACACAGCAAAATAGGTACGTCTAGAGTTTTCAAGACTCACAAAAATTGCAAAGCAGATAGTCTACACATTGTTCCTGGTGCAAATGTATGTAGAACTGAGAGATAAAAGGACACAAAAACATTGGCAGTAACACATACACAAAAGATAGGCCACTTCCAGAAAGGAACTCCCCTCAGCCAGCTCCTCAATTGGATAACCCCTGTATCTAAGTATCCCCTCATCACCATCTATGTAGCAAATGGATGATCGAACAGGAGCCGTGTTAAGGTATCCTGGATCGTAAAGCTTTAGCCCCTTGTCATTCTTTCCTGTCGTTATCTGTAATAATCACTTGAATTATAAATCTCAACCAGATACCATCAACTATAATTACTTAATCAAACAGCCCTTTCGCCCAAGCCTTTGCAATAAAGCTCTATGAACATGAAAGCAACATCTTCAACTGAACACCATCCTGATCTTTCTAATCCAAGTAAATCTTCTAAATTCTTAAAGAGACTTTACAATTCTCCATACATAAACGAAACAAAATCAAATCAAAACAAAATACAGCAAAAAATTTACATGCACAAAAACCTTATGATAAATGAAAATACACCAGAAGGCTGAGAATATTTCCAATAGAAATAGTAATTCCTTCAATTCTGAGAGTACCTTCTTAAAATCGGTGGCTCTAACAGTTCCTTCTTCGGAGACCTGAACCTGGTACCTTTTTCCGGTACGCTCATCAATCAAAGTCAGGGAGCCTTTGAGATTCGGCGGTGGCGACACGGTGGCGGAGCAGCCGGAATATTCGAGAATCCCGGCCGAGTGATCAGTTGAAGCGGAGAGGTGACCTGAGATAACCGCCAAGCGGCCTCGAGCCAATTTTGAACCATCAACGTTCTCCATAACTCTTCGATTTTCTCCCTGTGAATTTTAATTAATTAACAAATAAATCAGTTCTCCTTTTGTGGATCACTAAATAATGAATAATAGAAAGTGAATAATAATTAGTGAATCTATTTTCTCTCTCTCTCTCTCTCTCTCTCTCTCTATATATATATATATATATAGTCGATGTAAACAGCGCTTCACGTATAACACGCGGAAATTGTGATGAACATGCTGAGTAATTTTCCCATTTTTTTTTTCCGGAAAAATACTAAAAACTTTTTAAAATTAATTTTTATATACAAAAAGTCTACCTAAATAATTTTCAATCCAGCCAATCATTTTTTAATTAATTACTATTGACTCTTTGGATTGATAAACTTAATGAATTGAGTCTCTTTAGAAGAATTTCTTTTATTTAAGTTTTTTAAATCATTTTGTATCAATGAGACCTTAAAAAATGAGATTTTTAGGTTTCTTTTCTTTTCTGTTCGAGTGTGATGGCACACAATTTTAAATATCATTTTTTAGAATCTTAAAATTTATAAATTATGATTAAGAAACTTTTAATTTTGTTGAAATTATATGAAGTAAATAAAAAAACTGAAATTTACAGAAATTAATCTTGACTAAAAAAGACACCATACAGGTAAATCAAATTTTCATATTAAAATATGAAGGAATAATGTAAGAAATTAAAGAATAATTTTGCAAAAGTAGGACTAAAGTTAATGAATTGGTTTTTTTCAGGAAAAAAAAATGATAGAATGGGTAAGGTTTCTTTTTATTTTTGTTGGTTGAAATGGTTTCTTTCTTCTTCTTCTTCTTTTTTTCGGTGAAATGATTTTTTTTTTTTTGGACATTACTGATTTTTTATACCAAGTTGCATTAATTTATGCCATTTTACTTTTAAAAAAAATTCTAAATCAAAGAATATCATTTTTTTAATATATAATCAACTCAAAAATACCCTATAGATGTCAATCATAATACCACACACACTCACCTAAAGTGGAAAGGAAGAGGATTTCAATTACGTCAAAACACCCTATAGATGTCAATTCTAACGCCACACACGCACACTAACCCAAAGTGGAGAAGGAAGAGGATAAGAGAAAATCCTAACGCCGCACACACGCACACACACACACTCACCCAAAGTGGGAAAGAAAGAGGATAAAATGATTCAAACTCAAGATCTCAATGATATCAGTTCGAACCTCACCACTAAGCTACAACCCCAGTGACAAATCAAAGAATGTTGTTAGGCATAAACAATCTTGATAAGTTGTAGATGCTTGTATAAAATTAGTAATATGGGCACACTCAATAATTGTACATAATAAAAAAATAATAATAATTTAATGACAAATTAAAAAAAAAATTTTGTAGTATCTATTCTATCAAAATATTTTTAATTATTTTTAGTAGATTTATAAAATTAGTGAATTAAAAATAAAATAATTTAAAATAAATAATTAAAAAACAATTACAAAAAAAGTTAACTAAATGATATTTAAGAGTATTGAGAGATAAAATGATCGAGAGAGGAGAGAGAGGGGGGGGGGGGTAGAAAAAGAAGTGAGAAAAAGTAGCAAAAAAAAAAAACATGGAAGATGAGAGAAGAGAAAGAAAAAATGAGAAAACAAATAAAGAACAAAGAAGAAAAAAATAATAGACCGAAAATCTTATCAAACCAAAAATAGTTATTAAAAAGTGCTCCCTTTTATAATAATAGTATAGAAAGTACAGATATCGAAAATGACCTTAGCTTCTATAAAATTATAATCTCTAACCAAGTTCAAACATTACATGCGTTTGTTTGCCTATACATGCATATATTTTCATTCCAAATAATTTTGTAAACTTATTTTAGTCCAACCACTGATGGGCCAACGCACCTTTTCAAAAATTGTCTGAACCGAATAGAATCGCATTACTTTTATCAATTTATTTGAACATTAAGAATTAAAACCCAAACTGTGTTATTTTTATCAATTTATTAAAACATTATCGCTCAACAATTATATTCCAAACAACACAATTTGGTAGCGATTTTAGTCTCACGCCGCATCACACTAAACTATTCAATTCTATATATTAGCACATTGGGCACACTCAATATGTATACAAAATAAAAATAAGATATAATTTAGTCAAATAGTTAAATTTTAATAATATAAAATTATTTTTCTATTGGATTCTTTATGTAAATATACGTCTTTCTTAACTATTATTATTTATACTATAATATATTTATTAAATTTATGAAAAGTTAAAAAGATCATTTTTAAATAAAACTATTTCTTGATTAAAAAATATATAAAATACAAAATAGAATAATTCTTATTTTTCGTTTAGTGCACAAAATTTCTGTACTGAAATTAATTAAACTGGCCACTTATGTATATAATCAATTTACTTTGAATATGTACTTTGATAGTCATGTAATTAAATGTTAATTTGGTCAATGTCAAATTTCAAAGCTATTGATCCGATGATGGCAAGTTTTATAGATCTGATTGATTTAATTTGGTCAATTTACATTAAAGTTAAATAAATAAATTGATAATTTTACCTATAATGAATACTTTTACCTAAATTGTACGAATTGAATTGAAGTAATTGATGAAATCTTTTGAATTTTAATAAGGTCAAAGGTAAAAAAATTTAATTTAGACTTTTAGTCATGGATTTTTTTCATGGCTAAAATATTAAGATTCGTTTGATTGCCAAGATTAGCCGAGAAAAGGCCTCCACGTCTTGGTTAATTACCCGTTTGGTTGGCAAGATTATAATATTGGGTCAAGACCTAATATCGCCTGACCCGTCATGTGAAATGCTATATCTCAAGATTATAATCTCAAGAAGCGGGAAGGGGGGGGGGTGAGATTGAGTCTTGTCTTCCCAAGATTAATTACTCCAACACTTTAAATTGAGCACTTTGTCCTCAATTAACTTTGCCCTTACTTTTTACATATTTTTCCTCAACACTTATTATTATTATTGTTGTTGTTGTTGTTGTTGTTATTGTTATTGTTGTTAATGTTGTTGTTGTTGTTATTGTTGTTATTATTATTATTATTATTGTTGTTGTTGTTGTTGTTGTTGTTACTACTACTAATACTGCTACTACAAGAATAATTAGTTAGAATATAATCAAAATTTTTATACTAATATGTTCTCAGTTGTTCTTTTTGTTAATAAATTTGTATTTGTTGTGGATTTTAGGATAAATGAGTGGAAAGGGATTAAGCAACGTACTTGGTGAGGGTAAATTTATTTTCATTTTATTGATTTGAATTTTGGTGGAAATATTGCA
This sequence comes from Petrea volubilis, assembly GCA_026212405.1. Classification (NCBI taxonomy): domain Eukaryota; kingdom Viridiplantae; phylum Streptophyta; class Magnoliopsida; order Lamiales; family Verbenaceae; genus Petrea; species Petrea volubilis. The sequence continues at coordinate 8,133,206 of CM047881.1, read as the reverse complement.
GTTTGTAAACTTGTTTCTATTGTATTTTTTTAATGAATTTTGTTCATCTCCTCCTTCGTTGGATGATTCTTTGTACTTACATGATTTTATTGCGATTTTGCTTGTTTATCTCGAAAAGAAGATTTGAACAAAAACAAAAAAAAAAACATAAATGGGGGAGGGCCAGATATGTAATTTCATCTACATGGGCCATCCAATCCTATGTAATGTTGCGAACCAAAGACTAAAACTAAAGGACTAATATGGCTAAGATTTCATGCCATCTTATAAACCAAACATCACATCCAATTGGGTCCAAAGTCAGCTAATTCCAAGTTGCATGACAAGTCCCAATTAATACATGTGTGGAAACCAAACATAAAGAAATTTAGTAAAATTAAAAAGAAAATTGTAATTGATTAATAAATTACAAAATTAGTAAATTACAAATTTATAAAAATTAATAAAATTTTAAAAAAATCAGATTAATAAAATTAATAAATGAAGAAATTACGAAAAGTGGTAAAATTAATACGATCTGATCACATAATTTAAGTTGAGAATATCGCACACTTATATGTCAAGTATAATAAATTGAGAATGTGACACAAACAAAGTAATAATAATCGCATAGCGGAAGCATTCCACTTAGCGTTTGCACATGATAGGCTTAGTGGTGTGGCTACAGAAAATTTGTTGCTAAATATTTGGATTTAGCCACTGAACTAGCCATGAATTTCTTAATCGTCAGAAATTCGTGGCTAAAGTTAGTCATTTCACCTATAACCTACTTATTTTTTACATAAATAAATTCGTAATTAAGCTGTTCAGCTACACATATTTATCAAAATTCGTGACTAAATCCATAATTAAACAACATTATTCTAGTAGCTGAGGGAGATAATCATATGAAACATGCCATAAGAAACTTTCACCCTAGGCGGAACCACAAGCTGCCAAGGCCCCTCTAAAAAGTATGAGAATTAACCATAGTGTGATTAGACTTGTCAACAAGTAGACGCTATGCTAATTTCATCATATGCTTTCAATTTTTTAAAGGCTCCAAAGCAATCAATCATTTGACATCCGTATTTATTTATTTATTTATTTATAGTCAATTATCAATTGATCTAGGGATGAGACGTTAGATACCTTAAACAGAATATAGAGTTTGAATTTTGGAGTTATGAATCGAGCTATTGAGTTAGGAGGATAGCCCCCCATAATGGGTCTCTGTAGTACCCGATCCGGATTAATTGACCAATAAATCGAGATCAAATAACTAAGAAAAAATAAAATAAAATAAAATAAATTGACATCCTTATGCTACCAGGAATGGGCATGGTCGATAAGATTAGAATCACGAGCATTAAAATGTGAAGAGATCTTAGAGATATCCCACGCTAACCTCCCTTCATGGAAAAGATCAGAAACATAAATCATATTTGAGCTTTACACTCATTCACTTGAAGTTAACAGATTATCATTTGCTCGAGCCCAAAAATGATAATATTTGAAAATATTGGAATTGACTAAATTTAGTCATATCAATTAGAATGATCTTGGGATTTAGTCAACCCGCATGTTGAGATTCAAAAATCAAGTTGTTAGGCAAAGGAATAACAAAATAGCTAAAACTAGGCATTGACATAATTTAAGGTGCCAGAAATAGTGGCCATGTGATGTTGAAAAATTCAAAATTGAAATAAATGGCATAACTGTTATAACAAGAAGCAAGGAGCTCCATCCGTTCAAAATTAGCAAGTTTGAATAAGTCATCCAGCTTCAAATAAAGAGCGAGGTCAGTTACAGCTTGAAGGTTGTAAAAGGGAGCCGGAGTAATCAAATTAAATAGTCTACACTCAACAACAACAACAACAACTACTACTACAACTTCAATCAAAAAGTCTACACTTCATTGATTTTTTAGTTTAAATGAACCAAGATTAGTTTAGTTCAATTGGTAGAAAATTGTATACGATGGTTCGTAGCTATCACTCGCCCATTAGGGATGAGATATGAATGTGGTTTAGTGGTATTCTGCATTCATATCGAATGCATGCATAAGGGGCCGCAGTCAAAGTCATCAATGCTCGTAAGATAGTGAAATTCTTTCAATGTATTCGTTGGTAGCCATCGTACGGAGTTATCAATGCATCCACTTGTAGTTAAAGTCCCTGAGAGTCTTTTAATGCACTTGGTCATATATGTGGCACATGTCTTCAACTTGTACGTCTGTAGATAAAGTCTATACTATCTATTGTGAATGGTCATCATCTTTCAATGCAATCCCTTATTTTGTGTGTTTAGACCCTTTCCGAAATTCTTTGAGTACTGAATTTTAAGTCCTACATTTAGTTGTAGGTACATAAAATCTCAGAAGTAGTGTTTGCCTGCTTCGGTGCAATTGTTGGAATTGGAAGTCAAAGGCGCAATTAACAAAACTAATATTGAAAAGAGTTTATATTGTGTATTCATTGTACACTAGCACACCCGCATGCAACACAAACTCAGTTCAAAGTTGTTGTATTCTCAATGAATCCAATGATTTCAAACCTTGAGCAACTATATCAAATTAGCACAGTGTCAATTTAGCAAACACGCGGGGCTTGCAATGTTTTACACAAACGTCATTATTTGGAAACTATAGTGATCTTGCTTGCATAAAAAATTGATAGTCCCGCGTGTTTGCACAATTGACACGGTGTCAATTTTATATATTTATTCAAGGTTCGAAACTATTGGATTCGATGAGAAAATAGAGACTTCGAAGTGAGGTTGAGTTGCATGCGGGCGTGCTAGTGTGCAATAAACACACAAGATAAAGTCTTTTCGATATGAGTTTTTTGAATTGTGTCTTGGACTTCTAATCTAAAAAACGATTGCATCGGGATAGGCAAATACTACCTTGGTTCTACCAACCTACAACTAAATGTAAGACTTAAAAATTTAGTGCTCAAGGGATTTTCAAAAGAGTTTAAAACATAAAGTAAGAAGTTGCATTAAAGATGTGGCCATTTGCAATAGACATGGGTCATATCTAAGACAAAAATGCATTAGAAGACTGCAAGAGACTTTGACTACAAGCGAAATACAATGATAACTCCGTAAGACGGCTATAAATGAGTGCATTGAAAGAATTACACTATCCTACGAACATAAATGACTTTAGCTATAACTTCTCATGCTTGCACTCAACATAAATGCAGGATACCACTAAACCACATTGATGTCTCATTCCAAAAAGGGCAAGTGATGGCTACAATCCAATGACGCTACGGAGAGAACTTATTGAAAATCCTATTTTGAGCCAAATGGACATGGCTACGAACATTCGCATAACAATTTTCTATACTAAACTAAGTTAATCTTGGTTTATTTGAACTACAAAATAAAAAACGTGTAGACTAATTAAACTTGTTGAATCCAATTCCGTTTATAGGCCTGAGGCTGAAACCGATTTTCTTTTTTATTTGGAGTTGGATGATTTATTCAACTTGTGCACTTAAAATGGATGGAGCACTTAAAGAATAAGTTTCAATTTTTTTTCATGAATTTCTTTTGTGATTCGCTTATTGATTCTTAGAAAAGGTATTGAATATATTGCTCAATAATTACGTTATTGCTCAATAATTACGTAATTGATTTAATAAATAAAATTGTTTTAACTAATTAACTCGGAATACATTCTTGCCTTAAACTAATGAGTTACTCGGAATAAAGTCTAAATATATAATTTTTTACTTAGCAAAGTTCATATTAATTAATTATTTTAAACTTTGATATTTTAACTTTAATTGTTTTTAAAATATATTGACGAGGGGGCGAAATTGAAAAAGAAAACATATGTTTTTCATAGTATGAAGGGGACAAAGTGCCTATTTTAGGAGTTGAAGTGGACACAAAATAACTCCAATAGGATACCTTGAGGGGCAAAGTGACATGCACCCCGAATAAAACTATGTCAAGTTATATATATGATTGCTTTTTGCCTTCCCATTTTTAGGGATTGTTTGCAAATAATTTTGACAACCCGGCTTTTTATGTTGAAAAAATACACTATCCTATTGGTCGTGTCAAAGTTATATGTTGTACTCAAGATTCGAAATCACTAGATTCGATGAAAAAAATAACAACTTTGAAGTGAGTTTTATTGAGTGCGGACGTGCTAGCGTGCAAACAACACATAAAATGAAGTATTTTCGATTTGAATTCGATTGTTTTTTTTTTTAAATTATGCGTTTGACTTCTATCCAAAGAATGATTGCGTTGGATTAAGAAAACACTACCTCCAAGGTTCTATGCACCTACAATATAATGTAGGACTTAAAATTTAGTGTTCAAGAGGTCGAAAAGGGTCTAAAAATATAAAGTGAGAAGATGCCTTGAAAGACGATGGCTACTTGCCATGCATATACAAATTTTATCTACAAACATGCGCATTGATGAAACGGGCCATATCTATGACTCTAATGCATTGAAAGATTGTTAGGGCTTTGACTACAAGAAAGACGCATTAATTACTCCGTACGATGGCTACACGTGAGTGCATTGAAAGAATTGTACTATCCTACAAGCATTGATGACTTTGACTACAACTCCTCATGTGTGCGCTTAATATGAATGTGGGATACCACTCAATCGCAGTGATATCTCATCCCGAATTTGATCCAAATGAGTGAGCGATGGCTATGATCTCGTGACGTTACACACTGATTGCATAGATAACCTTATCTTGAGCTAAATGGGCATAACTATGAACACTCACATAATGGTTTTCTACCTACTGAACTAAGCTAATCTTGGTTCATTTGAGCTAAAAATCAAAGAAGTGTAAACTTCTTCATTGAAGTGTTGTTGAGTTGATTTGTTGAAGTGTTGACTTGTATGTTTTGATGATTCCGGCTCCCTTTTGTTAGTTTCAGGTTGCAACAACTTTTTCTTTATTTTTGGAGTTGGATAACTTATTCAACTTGATCGTTCGAAATGGATGGTGCCCCTTTATTTTTGCCATGGTAGTCACACCACTTTATTTGAAATTTGAACTCTTCAAACCGACTACCCTTTATTTTTGGCATTTTTAGTTATGCCGATACCTATTTTTAGCAATTTGTTATTTCATATCCTAACAACCCCTAAAACTAAGGTTAACTTTGACTTGGCTTTATTCTATTTAATTTTCTAGTTTTTTTTTGTCGATTGGGCCATAAATATTTATTTTAACCTTGGCCTTTGACATAGGCTAATCTCACACTGCCTCGAAGTGACCTAGACCTCCTTCCTTTCTTTTCGGTATGACCAAAATTAGCCCACTCCAAAATTATACAAAAATTCATTTTTAGGCCCAAAAAATGCCCTCCGCAAGTTGTTATTAAATGCAAAATTTGATCACAACTTGGTTAAAACTCCATCCATGCTTCTCGCACCATTAAATTGACGGCTCTTTTATTAAAGTCGCCAAGTATGATTTGGAAACCTAACTCTTTTCATTAGCATAAATGAAATGAACTAAATGAAAGAAAGAATTAAGTAAAATAATGGTTATCACCTCGGCCAATCGCTATAATAGCATTTTGGTAATCAAGCCACATTATTAATAAGATAAAACAGATTAAATTACCTGAATTCAACCTCACTGGCAACTTTCCTTTCGAGATTCCTTCCTCTTTTTGATGACAATGTTTCCCCCATGATAGGAACATATTTTTTGAGACACGTGCCATTTATGGGGCCCCTAAGCAAATTGTCATCTAAGCTTTCTAGCAAGTAAGCGTTTTTTTTTTTTTTTTGTGACGATGTGGACTATGAATGGCCCCTCCCAATTCAGACTCCATTTTTCTAGCATAATGTCTTTCTTTTTAGAGAAAAACCTACTTTCCACGCAAGGTCGCTAAGCTGAAACCGCTTAGCTTTTACCTTTCTGTCATATGCTTTGGTAAATTGTTTCTTTTGGGCTTCAATGCAATCTAATGCTTATATCCTTATGTCTTCTACAACATCGAGCTTATTTACTATTTTGAAATGGTCAGTAGACAAATTGTTTTGCTAGGAAACTCGAGCAGATCTTCCATTGAATTCCATAGGTAAAATTGTATGATGCCATAAGTTAGCCAAAATAGGGTAGTTCTTGTTCTGGTTTGCTTGCTAGTTCAATATGCCTATAGTTCTTCGAAAAGCAGCAGATGCCATGCTCTTGGGTTGTCCCCTTCTATTTTCGAAATGATGCCCAAGAAAGTGACCTACAACCACTGTGGATATGCACTTCACTGGGTTTAACTTCAGTTGAAACTTTCTCATTCTTGCAAAAGCCTTAGCTAAATATTCTAAGTGTCGAACAAAACTCATAGACTTAATGATGAGATCGTCAATATAGATTTTAATGACATCATTCATATAATCATGAAAAATACAATTCATGGCTCTTTGGTACGTGGCCCTGAAGTTTTTAAGACCAAACGCATAACCTTCTATTGGAAGGTACCAATGCCCCCTCGGGCATTGGAATGTCAGTTTCGGGATATCCTCTTCGGCTATAAAGATCTTATTATAACACACATTGTTGTCGACAAGAGTTAAGAACTCATGTCTTGCTACATCATCAATCATCATATCTGCCATCAGTATCATGTATTTGTTTTTAGGTGACACAACATTTAAATATCTAAAGTCTGCAAATTCTAAGTTTGCCATTTCTTTTCATGACTGACATTACATTGGCAACCCATCAAGGTTATCTGGCCACTTCAATGAAGTCTACTAAATGCAATCTTTGAATTTCTTCCTTAATTAGAATACAGACTTCTTCGAACATTCTTTGAAGAGGATGTTTCCATGGCTTAAAACCCGAAAAGATGGCCACACGGTGTTCAACTAAGTCCCTATCAAGACTGGGCATTTCATTGTAGCTCCATGTAAAGAAAATCCTTATATTGTTCAAGCAAATTGACCATGACCTCTTTATTTTTAGGACTAAGCAAGGTACTAATACATTTTGGCCTATGGTCATTTTCCGTGCCAAGCTCCACTTTGATAACAGGATCCAAAACTTAGATCTAGGACAAAGGGCTTCAAAACACTCCCTTTTGATTGTGATGCACTAGACACTACCGATTTGTCTTGTCGAGGCTTGGCAACGTAATCCGTGAATCATTCTGCCGCTTTTATAGCGGTGTTCAAATCTGTAATTCTTTGTCATTGTAATTCGGTTCTCACAAATGGTTTAAGGCATTCCATAAGGGTGAAGAGCTTGCCCTTCTCTAACATATCGTGGACCTCCAACATATAGTTGGAGAAAGCTTTAACATATTCTCGGATGGTCCCAATGTGCTTTAAATCCCTTAATGCTCGTCGAGCAGCGTACTCAACGTTCTTAAGAAAGAATTGTTGTCAAATGGCTTTCTTGAGAACCTCCCACGTATTCAAGTGTACTTATTGTGCCTGAATATCCGCATGTTTTGTTCGCCACCATAGCCGCAAGGAAGTACTATTCCATATCGAAGAGGAAATTCTCTACTTTTTTTACATCTCGCACTCCCCCACATGCCTTCAGTTTGGGAATTCATAATTTGGCCACAAGATCTGGAGCGATCTGCCTCTTCGCTCACCAATCTTTGGAGCACGAGAACTAGGTATGCATCACAATCACGTCCACGTTAGTGGCACGCTTTAGAGGGACATCAAATGAGATTTAATTAAAGGCCTCCTAGCATAAACATGGTTACACTATAGCAATAAGAAAGATTACAATAGATTGGACCAAGAGGGAAAAATCCAATGCTCGACTATGCTTGACTAGGCTTTACTTCAATTATTTATACCCTCCCTATAATAGATTAAAAAAATAAACCCCAGTGACAACAATAGATACTAGAAAGGCCTAACAATGGGATAAAAACTGAAAATAATAAAATGCAAGAATAAAATACAAAAAGAGTCTAACACCTAAGACTCGACAGAGTGTTCTGGCGATCTAATGTATATTGATGAAGGCTGTTGCGGAATGTGGTCAAAGTGGCTTAGTGCGCGAAGGCCCATTATTGACACAATGGAATATTAGCAAAGTTATCCATCTTTGTTGTAACGTTCTGTAGATTCATTTCGTAGTGTGGATCAAACATTCAAAGTGACTCTAGTATGTTTGCCATGAGTTCGGTCCTTTCCGACTCTTCTTTTCATTGTCTCCCTAATAGCTCATCGAATTTGCGATTAGACTCTCCGATCTATTTTTCCATGACATACAATACATCCTTCACTACTAGAAAATAAGTATTTGGCCACGGATTTTGGCAAAAAATCTGTGGCCAAAACAAATGGCCACGGATTTGGCCACGGAATTTTTCCGTGGCCAAAATTGGTGTTGCTAAACAAGGCCACGGACATTGGCCACGGATTTTTTGGCCATGAATTTTTTCAATTTAGCCACGGATTTAATCGTGGCCAAAAATAAAAAAATTTTAAAAAGATTAAATCTAGCCACGGATTTATCCGTGGCCAAAGTTAAAATTATTAAAAAAATAAATAAATTTAGCCACGGATTTAATAAAAAATTTAAAAAAATGATAAATTTGGCTACGGATATTTCCGTGGCCAACCTTTTTCTTTTCTAAAAAAATTTACATTTAGCCATGGATTTATCCGTTGCTACTATTAATTATTTTTTTTAATTTTTCATTTAGCCACGGATAATTTTTCATTTGGCCACGGATAAATTCGTGGCTAATATTTAAAAAAATATTTTAAAAAAATTAAATCTAGCCATGGATAAATCCATGGCTAAAAAAAAGTATTAAAAAAAAAAAGAAAATTGGACCTAGCCCAACCAGGCCCACAGCAGGCCCAACCCGCACGCCTACCAGCCCAACGCAGCTTGTCCATTTCAATTAATCAAATTTCACCGTTACCAGTGGGACTCGAACTTGAGAGCTCTTGGTATATTGCCAAGTGCATTACCGCCAGACTATGATGAACTTCTTGTTTAAGAAGGCATGCCGAGAATATTTATATACATTTATATATTAAGTTTTGTTATCAAATTTTACTAATTTATATCTATATGTAAATATATTTTATTAATTCATAATTATTATGATTTAATTAGGAAATATTAAATCGTGCAAATTATGATTCTTTCTAATTTTACTTTTATCCACAGATAATTTTGGGATACAAAATCAAAATTAAAAAAAATTATAACTTTGACATTATAAAAATTTGAAATTTTTTATCGATTATTTTGACTCAATTTAAGAAGTCAATGCAAGAATTTTGACAAATTTATTATTAGTATTATTATTATTATTTGTAATAATATCACTAATTTACTTTTTTTTTGTAGTATTTGGGAAGAATATTACTGAAAATTATATTATAAAATTATTTTTTTTAAAAATTAGATAAGAAAAAAGAAAAGCTAGATGAATTGCAATAAGTTGAAAAAGAAAAAAATGGTGCCTTCAACCTCTATAAAACTAGCTCTTAATTTTTCTGAGCGTGATTTCTTAATTTTTCCAAAAAAGTAAAGTCGACTTTAATGTTAAAAGAAAGTGCAACATAAAACAACTCAAAAGCCATGAATAGGCACTTTTTTTACGCACACTTCTATAAATGCAACTTATTTAAGAAATCCATTCAAAACTAATTATTCAGCAAATATATGACTTTTATAAGCTTTAGAATGTGACCAATTTTATGAAAAAAAAACTATATATATATCGATTAAACTCATGTACTTTTTACATGGAACAATATTGAAAATTAAATTCACACATAAGAAGCATAAACATAAAAATACACTTTTATAAATAAAAAGAATATATACACGTACATATATAACTGCGAAAAATTAAAGCAGTTATTTATTGGCCACGGATAAATCCGTGGCCAAGTCCAAATTTAAAAAAAAAATTAAATTTATTTATTGGCCACGGATAAATCCGTGGCCAAGTCCAAATTTAAAAAAAAGTTAATTTATTTATTGGCCACGGATAAATCCATGACCAAGTCCAAATTTTAAAAAAAAATTTAAATTTATTTATTGGCCACGGATTTATCCGTGGCCAAGTCCAAATTTTTAAAAAAAAATTTATTTATTTATTGGTCACGGATAAATCCGTGGTCAAGTCAAAATTTTTAAAAAAAATAAAAAATATTTAAATTTATTTATTGGCCACGGATAAATCCGTGGCCAATGGCCAAAACTTCATGTTGACTTTTGCCGAATCGTGCGTTTTCGTTAATTAGGTTAGACGGAAACGTACGATTGGAGAATTACAACTTCAACACTAATCAATCTGCTTGGAAAAATATTTTTTTGATAATTCCTATACAAGTTAACTGACGTTAGTATACATTGACACCGGATTACGAAGTCATTCGTATATGTCACCGAAAGAGGAAAAATGTATTCTCGCTAAGCAAACTGTAATTTTCAACGCATAAGATGGGAAAATATAATAACCGCAATAAAAATAATATGATTTTGAAATGACTCGAACCTTTTGGTGCCCCGTAATGTCAGACCGGGCGATTTAAGCGAGTCATTTAAAATAAAAAAAATTAAAATTATTATTGGCCACGGATAAATCCATGGCCAAGTCAAAACTTTAAAAAAAAATTTAAATTTCTTTATTGGCCACGGATAAATCCGTGGCCAAGTCCAAATTTTAAAAAAAAAATTTTAATTTATTTATTGGCCACGGATAAATCCGTGGCCAAGTCCAAATTTAAAAAAAAATTAATTTATTTATTGGCCACGGATAAATCCATGGCCAAGTTCAAATTTAAAAAAAAAATTTAATTTATTTATTGGCCACGGATAAATCCGTGGCCAAGTCCAAATTTAAAAAAAAATTTATTTATTTATTGGTCACGGATAAATTCGTGGTCAAGTCCAAATTTTTTTTAAAAAATTAAATTTATTTATTGGCTACGGATTTATCCGTGGCCAAGCCCAATTTTTTTTAAAAAAAATTAAATTTATTTATTGGCCACGGATAAATCCGTGGCTAAGTCCAAATTTTTTAAAAAATATTTAAATTTATTTATTGGCCACGGAAAAATCCGTGGCCAATGGCCAAAACTTCATGTTGACTTTTGCCGAATCGTGCGTTTTCGTTAATTAGGTTAGACGAAAACGTACGATTGGAGCAATACAACTTCAACACTAATCAATCTGCTTGGAAAAATATTTTTTTGATAATTCCTATACAAGTTAACTGACGTTAGTATACATTGACACCGGATTACTAAGTCATTCGTATATGTCACCGAAAGAGGAAAAATGTATTCTCGCTAAGCAAACTGTAATTTTCAACGCATAAGATGGGAAAATATAATTACCGCAATGAAAATAATATGATTTTGAAATGACTCAATGTGCACTGTAATGTCAGATCGGGCGATTTAAGCAAGTCATTTAAAATAAAAAAAAATTAAAATTATTATTGGCCACGGATAAATCCGTGGCCAAGTCCAAATTTTAAAAAAAAAATTTAAATTTCTTTATTGGCCACCAATAAATCCGTGGCCAAGTCCAAATTTAAAAAAAAAAAAATTAATTTATTTATTGGCCACGGATAAATCCGTGGTCAAGTCCAAATTTTAAAAAAAAATTAATTTATTTATTGGCCACGGATAAATCCCTGGCCAAGTCCAAATTTTAAAAAAAAAAATTTAATTTATTTATTGGCCACGGATAAATCCGTGGCCAAGTCCAAATTTTTAAAAAAAATTTATTTATTTATTGGTCACGGATAAATCCGTGGTCAAGTCCAAATTTTTTAAAAAAAAATTAAATTTATTTATAGGCCACGGATAAATCCGTGGCCAAGCCCAATTTTTTTTTAAAAAAATTTAAATTTATTTATTGGCCACGGATAAATCCGTGGCCAAGTCCAAATTTAAAAAAAAAAACTTAAATTTATTTATTGGCCACGGATAAATCCGTGGCTAAGTCCAAATTTTTTAAAAAATATTTAAATTTATTTATTGGCCACGGAAAAATCCGTGGCCAATGGCCAAAACTTCATGTTGACTTTTGCCGAATCGTGCGTTTTCGTTAATTAGGTTAGACGGAAACGTACGATTGGAGCAATACAACTTCAACACTAATCAATCTGCTTGGAAAAATATTTTTTTGATAATTCCTATACAAGTTAACTGACGTTAGTATACATTGACACCGGATTACGAAGTCATTCGTATATGTCACCAAATTTTTAAAAAAAAATTTAAATTTCTTTATTGGCCACGGATAAATCCGTTGCCAAGTCCAAAGTTAAAAAAAAATTAATTTATTTATTGGCCACGGATAAATCCGTGGCCAAGTCCAAATTTTTAAAAAAAAAATTAAATTTATTTATTCACCACGGATAAATCCGTGGCCAAGTCCAAATTTAAAAAAAAAATTAATTCATTTATTGGCCACGGATCAAGTCCAAATTTTAAAAAAAAAATTAATTCATTTATTGGCCATGGATAGTCCAAATTTAAAAAAAAAATTAAATATATTTATTGGCCACGGATAAATCCGTGGCCAAGTCCAAATTTAAAAAAAAAAATTAAATTTATTTATTGGCCACGGATTTATCCGTGGCCAAGTCCAAATTTAAAAAAATAAATAAATTTATTTATTTCCAATTTTTTTTTAAAAAAAATAAATTTATTTATTTATTTTTTTCTTTTAAATAAATTGAAATGGCCACGGAATTGTGGATATTTGGCCACAGATAAATCCGTGGCCATATGTTTTCGTTTTTTTTTAAATCCGTGGCCATTTCCATCGCTATTGGCAACCGATTTCATCCGTGGCTAAAAATCCGTGGCCAAAACTGCGTTTTCTAGTAGTGCTTGCCACATTTGGCCACTCTGGCCAATAAAGCAGGTGCTTTTTGAATTTGCCCTGCTACAGGCACTCTTCGATTCTAGTAGAGCCTATCAATAATTGCCTGAATGTTGGGAGGGGGATCATTTCCATCTCTCTCTTTGACATCATGTTCTGTTTCGTTTTCATTCTCCATACGTCATGGTCACTTCTAGTTTGGTTCCACAAGCGTGGTCCCATATTGATTCTTTTTTGTGATTTTTTAATAAAGAATGCATATATACAATAGAACGAAATAAAATGTGCTTCCTAAGATCTATATGCGAAAAATACCTTTTTAACACCCTAGACATTGTCCTACTAGGTGTGCCAAAATTATAAGTTTGCATAAAAATTTGCAAAGCCACAAATTAGTCAACGGATTGGCATTCTGAATAGTCTTACTAAAAAAACTAGAAGTTTCATCAAGCATGCCAAAATTATTTGTTGTACTCAATATTGGAATTCACTAGATTCAATGAGAAAACAACAACTTCGAAGTGAAATATGTTGAGTGCGGATGTGCCAATTAGCAAAGAACACACAAAATGAAGTCTTTTCGATTCAAATTTGGTTGATTTTTATAGATTGCGCATTTGATTTCTATCCAAAAAATAACTGGATTGGAGTAGGGAAACATTGGCCCTAAGGTTCTAGGCATCTACAATTTAATGTAAGACTTAAATTTAGCGTTCAAATGATCGAAAAGAGTCTAAAAATATAAAGTGAAAGATGCATTGAAAGACAGTAGCTACTCGCTATAGCTATTACAGACTTTGTTTACAAACACATGTATTGATGACATAGGCCATATCTATGACTCTAATGCAGTGAAAGACTGCCAAGGACTTTGACTATAAGAAGGACGCATTGATAACTCCTTACGATGGATACACGTGAGTGTATTGAAACAATTGCACTATCCTACGAGCATTGATGACTTTGACCACAACTCCTCATGCATGAGCTCGATATGAATTTGTGATACCACTCAGTCGCATTGATATCTCATCCCGAATAAGGCCCAAAACAGGCGAGTGATGGCTACAACCTCGTGACGCTATGAAGTGTTCACATTAATAACCTCATCTCAAAACAAATGGGCATAACTAGTTTTCTACCTACAAAACTAAGCTAATTTTGGTTTATTTGAACTAAAAATTGAAGAAGTGTTGACTCTTCATTGAAGTGTTGTTGAATTGATTTGTTAAACTATTGACTTGTGTGTTTTGATCATTTTGGCTCCCTTTTATAGGCTTCAAGCTGCAACTTTTTTTCCTTTATTCGTGGAGCTTGATGACTTATTCAGATTGGTTATTCGAAATGAGTGGTACCCCTTTATTTTTACCATGGCAGTTAACCACTTTATCTGAAATTTGAACTCTTGAACCTTATATAGCCTTTATTTTTGGCATTTTTGTTATACCAATGCCTATTTTTAGCCATTTGTTATTTCCTATCCTAACAACTCCTAAAAATAAGGGCTAATTTGGACTTGGCCTAATTCTTTTTAATTTCCTATTTTTATTCTATTTTTGGTTGATTGGGTAACATGCATTTATTTCGACCGTGGCTTTTGACGCAAGCCGGTCTCATACTGCGTCGAAGCGACTTAGTCCCCCTCTATTCTTTTCTGCATGACCAAAATTGGGTCACTTTGAAATTATACAAAAATTTCTTTTTCAGCCCAAACAGGGATTGATTATAAAAAATTTAAAATAAGTGCGTTTTATAGTTTTTTGTTTATTGTTAAATAGTTGAAGAATGTGCATTTTTGAGGTACGAAAATTCATTAATCTATTTTTATAATATTTGGTTTCTTTTTTTTTATAATAACAATAATTCGTTTCTTGTGATTTGTATTTATGTAAAAATACCTGGAATTCATTAAACAAACACTTCATTTGTTATTTTAACTTGTCCTAATTTTCTAGAAAGTTCTAGATTTACAGTGGATTACTAATCCATAGAAAATAACTAAAAGACAAAAAGAGAAAAAAAAACACAAAAGCACATGCCTTTTGTTCGTGAACTCATCCATTAGTGTTTTATTAGGTAAAAAGAAGGGGAAAAAAGGGGTGAGATAACAATCAAATTTGAAGAAAGGGAAGAAATATGTTGAATTAAGGGAAACTATGTATGAGGATATATGAACCCTAACAATTATTGTGATATGGTGTAACTTAAATTTCAAATATTGAATAATTATTCTTTGAATACTCTGTTTCAACCATTTCCATTATCATTTTTTTAATAGGAAAAACTCTTGTATTATTAAGCCAAACTCAACGGGATAAGTCGGCCATATAAAACACAAACCAAGGAAAATTAGAAAAATCACCATGCTTATAAAAGCGCATCTAGGTAAACTTTGGGTACTTGATTGCCTGAATGTTGAATAAAATTTGTTGAAAGCTCAATAATTTAAAACGAAAACATATAAAGAAATTTGTGGAATCAAATAAGAAAAAGACTTTTCTTGATCATCAAAATCAAACAAGAGTAGAACCAACATGACAATGAATTTATATAAACAATTTAGGTAGCTATAAATTTTGATTTAGCTTTTTGATTTTCAATGAGTTTAATTCTTTACTTTTGCATTGAGTCAATTACATCACAATGCTTAGTAAATTTAATTTTTTTTTTGTTTGTGGAACACCTTGGACTTTTCCAATTTTAATCAATATACAACGTTTTAAATTTTGTAGCTTTATTTATGAAATAGTCCTAATATCCCTTTTTTTTATGAAAAGTATTTTAATATTTTGCTCTTCCTCCATTAAGTTATTTATTTATTTATTTATTTTGAAAACCAAGCCAAACTTATATAATCAATTAGAAATCTCCGAGTACACAATCGAATTAAGAAAATCGGGGATATCACTATCCCATTCAATGAAAGAATATGAGTTCCGAGCCAGCGTGTGAGCCGCCTTATTTCCAGTTCTGCGTACATGGGATAAAGTCCATGTCGGAATAAAGGCTAGCTCCGGCCGAATGTCATCGATGATGTTACCTAGATCTGACATATCTGCTTCCATATCCCTAAGGCGGTTAATAAGCGATTGGCAATTTGATTCCAAAGCGACGCTAGGCCATCCACGGGGCCGAGCCAAACTAACCGCTACAGCTGCTGCAAATGCTTCCACATACTCCGGGTCATAAAGTCCAGCAGCTTGGCAAGAGATCCACCCCACACACTCCCCGCACTCATCGCGGGCAATCACCCCGATTCCATGTTCCCTCGAGTCCAAAAACGTAGCGCCGTCAAAGTTGAGTTTAATAATCGTTGGGGGAGATGGCTGCCATCTGTCAGAATTGGGGCGAAGTCTATGTAGTAGTGGAATAGAAATTGCATCGGAAAAGGCTCCCAGGTAGGAAATTGCAAATTGTACCAGCTCAAGGCACTTTGATACTCATTCTCCATCAATTTCTTGTTGCGAGCACCCCAGATAGACCATAAAACTGTGAGAAATAAGCAAAAATCCTTAGGATCCATTCTACAATGTACCTCACGAAGCCACAATTCGGGTGACAAAACTGGAGTGGATACAATGTGCCATGGTAGGGGACACAAAGCCCACACCTGACGGGCAAAAAGGCACGTGAAGAAGATATGCATGATATCCTCTCCATCGACACCACAACGAGGGCACACAAACAATCCCCCAAGATGACAATGCTGCAGATTGAGGCCAGTTGGCAATGCCCCATGACACACTTTCCAACTCAGCAATTTAATCTTCGGCGGCACCTGGGTACACCAAATAAATTTCCAAGACTCAATGCCCGATGATGAGGAGGATGGCTGCCTTACATTATCCATGAGCAAAGGGCTTGTTGTCCCCAATCGATAAGCACTCCGAACCGAATAACGACCATTCCTCTCATAATGCCACATTAACACATCACGACGTGGATGGCAACCCAAAGGGAGGGGTAGGATTTCATTCTGCGTCATCAGAAGTAAAAATACCCCACACTAGCTCCTCATTCCACTTGTGTTCAGCCCGGTATGAACAGGTCCGCCACTCAAGAGTGCAGGGGCACAACAACAGCATTGGCGTAACTGGCTTGAAAGTATGTTCTCGAGAAAGCCATGAGTGCCCCCAAATATGAATAGGCCTGCCGTTTCCCACCCGCCATTGAGAACCAATCCGAACCAGCTGTTGTGCAGAAAGGATGCTTCACCACATCAATGAAGGATGAGATCCACTCGTGGCTTGGAAAAAATCGATCATCGGGAAGTATCGTGCTTTAAGGAGTCAATTAAGAAGGAAATTTGGGTCAGTGATAAGCTTCCATGCCTGTTTGCCAAGTAGAGCCATGTTAAACATCTTCAGCTGCCCTATATCCTAGCCCTCCTTCCCTCTTACTGTTGCATAATCGCTCCTAACTCAACCAATATATCTTATGTTGAGATCGGTTATGCCATAAAAAATTAGCCATCATGGACCCCAACTCTTTCAGAAAGCTATCGGGTAACCTAAAGCAAGACATAGCATATGACGGTATAGCTTGAAGTACTGATTTATTAAGGACATCCTTACCCGCTTGTGATAGAAATTTTTCCAACCAACCTGAGACGATCCCATATCCTATCCCGAATGGTGGCAAAAACCATCTTTTTTGATTGGCCTACCACTCCTGGCAAACCAAGATACCTATCATGCTTCTCAACAATTCGAACCCCTAGACGGATGGATAAATCATTTTGCTTTTCAACATTCATATTCCTATTAAAAACCACGGTGGACTTTTGATGGTTTATCTCCTGCCCGGAAACCATACTATATCGTTGTAGCAGATCCGTAATTCCATCACATGCGCGGGGATTTGCTTTACAAAAGATAAGCGTATCATCCGCAAATAGCAAATGTGAAATCTTCGGGGCTCCCCGACAGATGGAAACACCCTCAATAATGCCTTGTTGTTCCCAAGCCTGTAACAAAAAACTAAGGACTTCTGCGCAAATCAAAAATAGATAAAGAGAAAGAGGGTCCCCCTGATGGAGTCCTCTCTAAGAGACAATGTGGCCAAAACAAGAACCACTCAATATAAAAGAATAAGAAACCGAACACACACACGTCATAATAAGACAAACAAAACGCAAATCAAAGCCTAACCTCATGAGCACTCGCTCCAAGAAGAGCCATTCCACCTTATCATCGGCCTTACTCATATCCAACTTGAGGGCTAAAACACCCTCTTTGCCCATTTTTTTTATGTTTTAGAAAATGGTTAAGCTCAAATGCAACGAGGACATTGTCAGTTATCAAGAGACCAAGTACAAAAGCACTTTGAAAAGGAGAAATATCATTATTAAGAATCGGTTTAAGGCGATTCGAGATGGTTTTAGACACAATTCGATAAATAACATTGCACAGACTAATGGGACAAAAATAGCGACATATTTTCTAGGTTATCACACTTTAGAATGAGAACCACATGAGTATAATGTAAACTGGAGTTAAGTGACCATGATTAAAAAAAGAAAGAATACAAGAAGTAACTTCCTTACGAACAATATGCCAAAATTTCTGAAAGAAAATTGGGGGCATACCGTCGGGTCCTGGGGATTTGAGAGGAAACATTTGGGATAGGGACTTTGTAGTCTCATCCACCGTGTAGGGCTCTAGTAATGTTGTATTTATGTCGGCGGAGATCTTCAGGAAAAGGCACTCTAGTATATTATCAACCTCATCCGGAGAGGGCGATCATGATGTAAAGTTAGTTCGAAAATAATTGGTGATAACCTCTTGAACCCCAGCCTCATCCTCCTGCCATTGCCCGTGCTCATCTTGTATTCGATCAATTAAATTCCTCTTAAACCAATCTGTCGCCTATGTATGAAACAGCGAGGAATTGCAATCACCCTCACGAAGCCACTGCGTCTTTGATCGCCGTTTCCATTTGATCTTCTCCCTCGCGACAAGCTCCTCTAACTCTGCCTAAAGTGTCCGCTCTTCAAGTTGAGTTTCAACCGTGACCAACCCGTACCTTAACCACTGCAACCGCTGCTCTAGGCAGTTCATCTTCTGCTTAGGCTTTTTGAATGTAGCATGACTCCAAGCAATCAACCCCACTTGACACTTACGCTAGGTCTTCCAATTACCCATCCCATTTAGCTTCTATAGGTTCCACGTCCCAACATCCATTCACAATTTTGGCACACTCTTCACTCCAAAGCCACATAGCTTCGAACCGAAAAAGTCAATTACGATGCACACGTCTAGGTGATGATGGTCAAAAGTTCGCTAAGATAGCTGCATGATCAGACTAGAGAGTAGGAATATGGATCACGTTACCCGCGGGAAAGAGAGCTGTCCACCATTTATTAGCTACTACCAAATCAGTGGGTTTACGAACCGTGAAAGGAAATATATGATCATTAGACCAAGTGAATCGGGTGCCCTAAAAGCCAATATCCGACAAATCACAAGTTGTTAAACATGATCGGAATGCCCCGGTTAGGCCTGGTTGGCGGATTGGACCGCCCTGCTTATCCCGGTACGATAAAATTTCATTGAAATCCCCAAAACACAACCACGGAAGATTCGACTGGCTACTCAATACTTTGAGAAACCGCCATGACTTACCCCAGTCAGATTGTGCCAGGTAGTCGTAAAAACCCGTTAGACGCCAAACCATGCTACGTGTATTCCCGTCATCCTCCTATCTCATATCAACTACCACATCTATATGGTCCATAGAAAAACTTCTCGAAGTGACTGAAAGGTCCCTATGCCATATCAAAGGTCCTCGAGCATCAACATGTACACCATGAAAACCAAATCTATTTTTAACCCTCTCAATTTTCCGTTTTAAGCACCTAGTTTCCGAGAGAAAAACGAAATGAAGGTCATGTTGCTGGATAATAGTACCCAGCTCTCGAACCATCATGGATCCCCCCAGTCCATGACAGTTCCAACTTAGAGCCCTCATGAGGAATAGCAGCCTCCGCTGAGGATTGGGACGAGTCTTCATGGGCAGCGTTGGATAGAGAAGTGTGAGATTTTTTACGAGGTTACGAGTGGAAAAAAGGGTCTTGAAGGGAAGGCCTTAGTTTCCGTTTTCCATGGGAGAGGGATAGGGAGCTATGAGGTGACATGTTTTTACATGGGGGAGATATGCTTGTTTCTGACGGCCGAAGAAATGTTCTGATGACCCAAAGTCTGTTTTTTAGTAGGGTGCTTGGCTGGCTTTTTTCGTTTCTAGGTTCTCTCTATTTGCATAGGACAGGCCATTTGTGTGGATGGGCTGAGCACATTTAGGGGTGGTACTAGGTGGGAGGTGGGGAAGTCAAGGGGCATATCATGTAGGCTTAGTAAAAGGATGAGCTGCACAACGGTTTCGCCTGGGCTGAAACCAAGGGCTGCTGGGTTGACAATATAGGCTAGGAGAGTATTGGAGAGGGCCTAGTCTGTTTGGGCAGTTGTATGGGCTGTCACGATTGGGCTTTCTAAGTCCTGATGTGGGATCTCAAGTTGGATAACATACGGTGCGGATTGGGAAATTCCATGAGGGACCAAGAGTTGGTTGGTTGGGAGTATAGGCGATGAAAAAGGAGTAGAATGGGCAACATAAAATTTGGGATTTTCGGGATTAAAGGGAAAGGAATCTTCCATACCTGGCCCATGAATAGATGGAAATGAATCTCGAGAACCTACAAAGATTGGTCTGGAGATGTGATGAGCGGGGGTCCGATCATCACCCCAACCACTGAAATGGGTGAGGGTGGCCACCCTGTAGCCAAGGACCAAACGACAGATTAGGACCGGGATCAGTGAAACCCTCCTCAAACTGTTTCGGGCAGTAACGACCGATATGGTCGCACATCCCGTAGAGGTAGCAGTAATTCGGGAGTCTCTCATACGTAAAACTTAAGAGCAGCTCCTGGCTCCCATTAGCAAACTTAACCTTCAATACGCGCCTGAGTGGTTTAGCCATATCAAGGCTAACTCTGATACGTAAGTGCAATATCCCGCTGCCCCCTATCAGACTCCATATCTATACCTCAAAAACTGACCGATCAGATTTCCTGTATGGACACCCATCTAGCGTGTCATTTTGCTCAACGGAAGATCATGAATCCTGACACGAAAATCGAACCAGTCCAGGTTCACCTGGAGTGGGTCTCATCTACACCAACCTGATTAATGATCATAAGATGTTTCTCAAAAGCCCATGGGGCACCCTCGAGAGCACGTCGCCGATCAAGATCATGATTGAAAACAATAAGGAACCAACCATGTTCAAGTTGTTTCATGTGCATCGCCTTGACCGACTTCATTGCTGCTCGCGTTGTCCCTCAGAAGGCCTCAAAATTGAAAGATCGATCCGCTAATATCCTGCCCACCACACAAAACACCGATTTATTTGGATTATCTTGCCACGCATCCTTGGATAGCACCTGTGGATTTTCTTCTTCAACAGACAGCGTTAGGGCTTTATTCACCCATTCCAAATCGGTGTCCATAGTATTGCCCCACCACAACTGATAACAAACTAAAGGCTAACCCCGATCAAATCTGCAATGACCATACAATCTTAGCCCCACGGTGGATGGATAACTGACAACGAGGCACAAGACGAGGTAGAAGTTGAAGAGGAAAGAGAGCAAGATGTCAGAGAGACGAGTATATAACAAGCGGCCTGAATTCCCTTGCAAGTGTGTCATGTCTTACAGACAAAGAGGGAACATCAGACAAAAGAAAAACGACAAAAAACAAAAGAGTTAGAACAATAGAATACAATGGAAAACAAAAAAGCTAAAACCCTAGGACTCCTATAGAGAGAGGAATAGTGTGATTAATTGCGTAGCCCTCCATTAAGTTATTAAACACTGTAATTATTTTAATGAAATTATATGATTATCGTACAAGTGCAAACAAAAAATATAATGCATCTGCATTTACTACAATATAAAATGCTTTATTAATATATATATATATATATATATATATATATATTGGAAAAATAAATATATAATTGAGAAAAATGTATAAAAAGTAGCAGATCAGACACACTCGATATGTTACCAAACAAAAATGAGAAATGATGTAATTATGTGCTTAAATCTGAAAATTATAAAATAAAAACTTGTTAAAATTGATATCCATGTATATAATATCATATAATCAAAAACCATAATTTGAAATTTTAAATTATATAATTAAAAAACAAATAAAACTAAAACTAAAATAAATATTAAAGATAGGAATATAAGAGAGGAGAGCTATAAGAATAGAAAGCGAAATAATAATTTACGTTGATAGGGATCAAGCTGACAGAGAATAATATATAAAAAGAAGAAATTAACTTGAGGGTCACTTAATCAATTCACTCAAGAAGATAAAAAATAGTTCATATGAGGGCCTGTTGTTTTATATATATTATATACTAGCAATGATGCACACTCTATGCATGTGCAAGTTAAAAAAAATATATAACTTAATTTGGTGCTTAAATTATATTTTTAGGATCAAATTATAAATATATTATTAAATTTATTTTATAAGAATACTTTTTAAGAACTATTTGACATAATTTATTAAATAATAATAAGCTAAAAATAAAATTACGTGATAAATAAATAAACACAAAAAAGAAGAAAAAAATATCGGATAATTGTAATTGGAGAAATTATTTTGTGTGTGTGTGTGTGTGTGTGAGAGAGAGAGAGAGAGAGAGAGAGAGTACTAAAAATATTAATTATTGGTTTAAAGAAACTTTTTATTAAAAATGGGTTTCAACTTCCAAAATCCAAAATGATCAAGAAGTGGTTTGTGGGTTGAGAAAATGGGTTTTCAAATTGGATTGCGATATTATAATATTGTCCTTTCTATTTGCTTATTTGTTGCATGTGTTTACTAATAAAGTATGAGGGTCTTTGACTTTTCTTTGATCTGTTTAATTGTATTCTTCTTACATTGTCCCCTTTTAAGTGAACCACTATAAGAATTACCCTTAATTCTCCTAAGTATTTAATATTTTCCTTGATTGTCTGACCGCTACCTTCATAAACTACTATTAATTATTTATCTCCAATAAAATTCCCTTAATATATTTTTTAGTTCCCTTTCCAATGTTAGTTATTTTGCTCCTCCATTTTTTTCCATATAAATTATTTGCCATTTCTTCTCCAACTTTATGTTTATTTATTTTTTTTTAAGTATGCGAATCAACATAAGAAATTCACAATTATATAGTTTAAATAATTGATAAAATATATACCACCTAAAAAATTGAACAAAAAAATTAATCTTTTAAGCATAATTTTTTTTTTTTTGCATACACATCGAGCGCACCACCTTACAGCGCATATAATTAGGTTAAACAAGCAGTAAAATGGTCATTTTCTTCCACCAAAACCAACCTGACGCGGGAATTGGAATAATATACATTTGTACAAGGCCCATCCACAGGATTCTGGATAACAAGGAAACAAATCATGAAAAATCATTAGGCCCAACATAAAAAACATGGTTATAATGACATAAAATTATAACCCCACAATATAGAACAAAAAGTAAATGAGATGATAACAGTGGCATACGCTAAATAAAAGATTTTGTTGGAAAAATAACAATGGTTCAAGATATCAACAGAACTGATATCCACGTGGGTAGATTTATTCGATATATAAATACGATGTAGTTACAGTTTATAGTCAAAACACAACAACCAAAAACCAACTAAACAATACCGTAAACAAATAAATAAACAAGAATATTTAGAACAATTATTAGTATTTATTTGCAATAGTATGACTAAATCACGGGGTTGAGCCAATTTGCCTTAAAGAAATATTAGTTCCACTTTTAGGTGCGATGGGCTTGCGATACTCGTTCCAAGATGAGACAGTTCAGAGGTCCATTCCGAACACCACTGCTACTTTGAACCTCACTACGAAAGCTAATCAACTGAAATAGTTGTGTATGCAATACAAAACTCACAACCTGTCAAAAAAATCAAGTGTATACACTCTAAGACTGATCAGTTTCTTAAGAACAGTATACTTTCTATTCTTTGTTTGTTTCATTTTTTGTGTCCTTTGCAGGGAACCAGGAGGCAGTTTATATAAGGGGGGAAGAGACAACTAGAGTTAAATGCTGGCACATTAACGCACGGTCGAAACCGCTCGCACGCCAACGGACACGCAACACACTTGGACGCAAAAGTGGACAACATTCCAAAATGTGTTGTTTGACTAGGCAACGTTTCTGGCGGTTTCAAACCACGTTAATTAAAATACAGTAATGACATTCAAAAGCAGATGTTTTATCTTTGAATAAAACCATTACACCAAGGACAATTTCGTAAAAGTAAGCCCAAGATTGAGACAATTCGCCTGAATGCCCCATGCCCACATTCGCGCCCACATCTGCACCCATGACCGTGTTCCGTGGCTCGCGCCTGTACCCGCGGACCGTGGTTCAAAGCTCACGGCCGGGCTGGGCCAGCGCAGGTTGGCGGCACACTCGTGTGGGGCTGCACATATACGATACTTAGTTGTTTAGTTTACACTACAACACTTAACCACATAAGTAGTACATTTGTCAAGCATAATTATCCGATGTTGGATAATAACATTAAGTTTTCTTTATAGCTAGATAATATTTCTCTTGGGCTTTATCTATGGATTACCATTAAAAATGGTTCAATCCTAGATTACCCCTTAAAAACATCATCTTATCAAACCCATTTCTAATAGATTTAAAAGTCTTAAAGCCCCCCCAAAAAATCTACTCATTCTCTCAATCGAACAACCTTACTAGAAAAGAGTGATCATCTACTTAAGGTAACAAGGTATTCATAGACATAAAATCAACATAAATGTTAGTACTTGCAAGAAATGTGCGTGAACACCACGCAATGGATGTAAGGTTTCTTTTTCGTGACAATTAAACATTACGTATGGAAGTTGATTGCAAGAAGCTCCATTTTTCTTTTCTCCACTTAAATTTGATCTTTGTAAAAGTCAAGACTTTGAAACAATTGATCTCATCCGGAAGTACCTCTCAAATTTATAAAAGAAAAACAATAACAATTCTGTAAAATAATTAAATTTTAGGGAGCTGTCAATTGGGTTTGGATGCAACTCTCGTATTGAACGGACTTGAGGATCATGAGCGTGATAAATGGTATCAGAGATGCTCGTTGATCGCAATATTGGGAGCAAAGTGGTATGCTGGACAAAGTGTTGCGTATGAGGAAGCCATTTCATGAGCCTGCAAGAGCCATTTCTAGAGTTCTAATCTCTGGTTGTCGATTTTAAATTATTTAACTATCCGATGAGAATGTTGTGTTTTGAAAGAGGGATTATCATAACATCCCACATCGGGATATTGAGGAAAAATTGTGTTTCTTATAAACTTGATCCAAAAACTCAAGTGCAATCATTTAATATCCATTTTGTGCCGTTCATAGCCAATTTTCACATAACATATGTCATACTCGAAAGTGGAGGAAGCTAATAATTTGTTGTCCAAACCAGTGCAAATTAATCAATCAATGCAAGTTGTCCAAACCAGTGCAAATTAATCAATCAATGCAAAAAGACTTTGACTTTGAGGTCCTAGTTTTCAAGTAACAAAATATAATGACTACACACAGATAGAACCATCAATAACTATTGCTATCGTGTGTTTGGATAAGATTTCTTTGCATTTTAATCCACCCAATTCTGGAATAGATATAAAGAAAGTTGAAAACTGAAAACTATAAGTTTTTATTTGTCTTGTTACTGTTTTTTTTTAAAGTTACTTAATAGCTGAGATTTACTCGTATTATACCATTATTTTGATTGGCACATAACTTTGAGAATAAAAAAAAATATCTATTTTAGAGAATGAATTCTTGCTTTATGGCGACATGGACTTAAGGGAACGTCAAAATTGGGACATTGTTCGCATAAGTCGAAAATTGATCGTTTTAGCCTCACACATTTTAGAGAAAATCACTAAAAGTCCCTTAAAAATAATGATTAAATTCTATAATGAGTTATTGTCATTTTTTTTCCTCAAGTCATTCTTTTCATAAATCCAGACAAACTTCGTGCTTCACAATGGTTATAACATAAAATATTATATTAATCTAAAATTTTGGTTTCTACCATTACAAGAAAATATCCCTTTCACTAATAGAAAATTTGTGATCGACAAATTTTGGCACAAATTTAAGGTATTTATGATAAATTAGTGATATAATTTAATGTAAACATAACTAAAGCAAAGAATAAGTGACAAATAATTTACTAATGAAATTATTATAGGCAAAATCCGTCATGAAAATTAATTTTATAATATAGTAATTCATCGTTGAAGGAAATATATTTTTGTGGTCTTCTACTTATCGAACATAAAGGCATTGACTTCGAGATTCCAATCTTCTAGTCTAGTAAGAAATAATGTATGCCCAAAGATAGAGCCAATGACTCTGTACCTGCATTAACTTTTCTAACTATGTGTGACAAATAAATCATTGATGGCCGTGGGCGTATAAAGCACGTCCAATTATTTTGTCTATACATATGGGTTATTTAATTTATGTAAATTGGGTAACGCATTATTATGTAGGTCCATGTAACAACAATGAAATATGATTTATTATTATTGCATTACTTCACGCGTAGAGGTCCTGTTGTATTCCAAGGAAGATCGATGCAAATATATACGTTTGGGATAAAAATATTTATACTCCAAATTATGGTGGTTTTTTACATATTACTATACAAACTTTTACGAGTTGCAATTTATCATACGAACTTTATATTTTTCACACTTAACCTCCTTTGATGATTTTCCAACAATAAGTGACCTTTCGTATAAAGACACGCGTCCTATTTCCGTTCACTTTTATTATCGAAAAATAATCATAAGGAGTTAAGTGTAAAAAGTATAAAATTCATATGGTAAAGTACAATTCGTAAAAATTCGTATGACAACATATAAAAAGTATCATATATTTGGGAATTAAGTGATTTTATCTCTATAAGTTCCACACAAACTTACAAAAAAACACAAAAAGTTGATTAAGACACCAGTCCTTAATATGTCGGGGGGCAATGATCTCTCGTGATAATTTATATAGCGTAATGTTACTTCACATTTTAACTATAAGCTCTGTCAAACTGAACAACATTTTGAACGTGAGCTCTCAATGATTATACTTTGCTCATAAATGTTGCCTTCTTCTTTGTCTTTCACAATATTTAAAGTATCAAGGATGGTCTTTCAATAAGGTAAGAACTCAATCCTCTATTTAGGGTAAGTAGTCGTTGGAAGAAATTAAGACAAGTGTTTGACTTTCAGCCCAGTTTGAAATCCCCTTATGATGGTAAGTAGCAGTTGGAGATTTTGATGGAAACTAGCCGGTAGAATATATATTCTCCAATATAACAATGCGATTTAAACAATAAAATCTAAAACATGCTTTCTATATCATCGTCAAAATTGTGAGTAACAACACAAGTGTGGCGGCGCGTTCCGGTTCAGGGAGAGCGCGTTGCCTGGAGCAAATCTAGATCTTGTCGTTGGGAAGCAGCTTTAGCAGAGGTGAGTGACTTTGCCTAGATCCCGAGCACGGTCCGCAGTTATCTTTGAAGGAGATTGCTCGACTACAACTAAAGATAAAGGGTCTTGATTTCTCTTCTATAGGGAAACCATTATATAGGATGTTAAGAGTGCTTTGCTCCTCATTCCAGTCTATTGAGTTTAGTTTGATCAGCCGAACCTGTAATGAGATTGCTCGTGGGCTAGCTAGAGCAGCCCTTGTTGACGAATCCAATTCGATTATTCCTCAATGTATCAAGTGATGAGGCCTCGGTTTGATTTGCTAATGAGATTACAACCCTTCGAAAGAAGAAAAAAAAATAAAATTGTTGGCTGATACTCCAAATCCAGGTGTCATTCATCCGAATGTTGTAGTAGAAGATGAAGTCTGATTTGAGTGGAAAAGATTTGGTCCGATTGAAACTCTGTTTTCTCATTGTACCAAAACAACTTCACATTTCACATCATGGTTCGCCCGAACGGTCGCGGGGAACGAACAACGACAACCGTTCCAGTTTCATTGTAATGTCGCGGAATGATTGCGGCCATTTCACGAATTTCATATTTAAATAATTGAAAATTTTTAAAAAAATTATGAAAATATTAGAATATAAAAAAAATATTTTTTAATGTTTGTATTAAGCAACATCTAGTATAATTTTGAATTATAAAACATTAATTAACCCTTTTAAAATTAAACTAAAAACTTATTAATAACATTACTTATCGATTTTAAATTATCTATTATTAATCAAGTGAAATATAAAATACAATTTAATATGAAATTTAAATAAATGTTTACATTACTTAAAATTTTAAATTAATGGTGATAAGTCTAAATATTTAAAATATTTAGAAAATTTATATATTTGAAAGGTATTTTTATGTTTCAACACTTAAAATAACAAATGCAAATAAATAATTCGGTAATATATTTCATTTAATAATTTAAAATTTGATAACCAAAAATTTTGAAATGAAACATATAGTTAAAATTTCACTGTTTATTTAAACTAATCCTCATTTAGCAGATAAATTAAAATAAAAAAATTAATTCAAAATTATGAAAAAAAAGAGGGAAAAAAAGGCCCAATTAATCTAATTTTGCAAGGCCCAGTTAATCTAATTTTGCATCCATTTTCCCTAACCATGCCGCTGCTAGATCCACCAGCCGTCTCCACCATCGATTCTTTCTTCTTTCTCTAAAACGCCATCGCTCATGCCGATTTCTCACCGAATCCATTCTGTATTGGCATTACGGTCCGAGAAAACGGACCGATGCGCCGATTTGGCTGAGAAATCACCGCTCCGGCACCGCCCCAAACCCGCGGCCGTTCCCCTCCATCGCGATGGAACGGCCCTTCTAGCCAATTTCTCAACGCGATGGTGAACCATGCTTCACATATTTATACATGCTAGATACGTACCTGCCGATTTCTTTTTTCTTTTATCTTCTCTTCTTTTTTTATTCTTTGATATCTATGTCTTAATCCAAGTAAATCCGCAATTTTAAAATTTTATATCTAGATTTTTCTTAATTTTTTTTCCTCAACTTACTACCAGACAATTAACCACTATCTTTTAGGATTTCTCTTGATTGTTTATTTACAAAAAATAAAAATAAAAATAAAAAAAGAAACAAAGAAAATCTCTAGAAAAATCCAAAAACACTAAAAATATTCTTTAATGCATTTTTCTCTAACTCCAATCATGCTTTGTACATCTCGAACTTTTTCTTTGATGGTGATTTTGTGAAAATAACCGCCAATTATTCTTTAATCATGCAATACTTTACTTGGTCTCAATCGATTAGTTGTCTTAACCGCCAATTATTCTAATTTTGGTCACATGAGTTAAACACCATTACCGCTATAGACCCTTTTTATCCACAAATATCACTACAAGAAATTATGCATTTTCGGCGAAAAATCGGCGAAATTTTATAAAAATAAAAAATATTAAAATTTAAATTTTCTACATATTTTCAGCTGAAAATTTAAAATAAATAAAAAATTTTAAATTTTAAAATTTTCGACGGAATTTAGGCGGGAAATTCAGCCGAAAATTTAAAAATATTAAAATTTAAAGTTTTGGCCGAATTTCGGCTAGAAATTCTGCCGAAAAGTTTTTAAAAAAATTAAATTAAATTTTTTTAAATTCTGCCTAAACCCTAAACCCTAAAAAATATTAAATTTTAAATTGTTGAATTATTAAAAAAATCTTATTATTTGAATTATTATAATTAAATTGTTATTATTTATTATTGTTATTTGAATTGTTGAATACTATATATATAATATTTATGTATTATGGCCACAAATGGATGATAGACTAACGGTAAGAGTGTTGTTTGCCAACAAATAGGCGAGGATTCGACTCCTACCAATCCCAAAATTTGGGATAATTTTGGGTGTGTGGATGCACACGCATGAGGGTTCTAGGTTCGGCAATCGAGTACAATTTGAACTTTATTTTTTAAAAAATAAAAAATATTTTCAGTAGATGATTTTTTTAATTTTAATAAAAAAATATAAAATATTTTGGCTAAATTTTAGCCGAAATTACGCCGATTTTTTTAAAAAATATTCAACGGAATTTCCGCCGAAATTCCGCCAAAATTTGGATGGAAAATATTGATTTCGGCAAAAATCTGCCAAAAATTTGACGAAAATCCCATTTTTTCTTGTAGTGTATCTAGCTTTTCTTCGCAAAATAGTATTCTTATTTTCACATGGAATCACAATCAATTATTTATGAGAGCCCCAATGGGTTGGAATGTATGATAATCTTAATCTTATTATACGGATGTTTTCTATAGTTTGGATCATTTGTTATAAAATAGTACTATATCTTTTTTTTCCACTTATTAATTCACGTCACTGGTATTGGTGCACAGTTAAGGAAAAAGAATCTCCGAATTTTTTTTTCTTATGATAAGTGGAGAAGAAGATGTAATATTGTTTTATAGCAGTCCAGATCCTCTACTACAATAATGTGCTACATCTTCTCCACCATTTATCAATGCAAGCCACGTGTATTGGTGAGCGGTTGAGATAAGGAAAGAGAAAAACTTATGATATGGGAAATTTTTTGAAGATTCTCTTTCTTTATCTCAATCTCTTACCAATACACGTGGCGTACATTGATGAATGGAGGAAAAGATGTAGCACCGTTTTATAACAAAGGATCCGCACTGTGTTTTATAGTAGAGGATCCGCGAACTGCACTTCCAAGTGGATCTAGATGTCATTAATCGGATATGATCCTCTATTATAAAATAGTATTTCATCTCCCAGTTCGAATCCTCTGCTATAAAATGGTGCTACATCTTCTCCTCCACTCACCAATACATGCCACTTGTATTGGTGAGCGGTTAAGATAAGGAAAGAGAAAAACTTATTTTATAGAATTTGTTTTGAAGATTTTCTTAATTTCCTTATCATAACCGCTCACCAATACACATGGCGTGTATTCACTACTAGAAAATAGCGAAATAGCTACGAATTTTTAGCCACGGACAAAATCCGTTGCCAATAGCTACGGACTAGCCACGGATTTTCAAACAATACCAAACCAGTTAGCCACGGATTTTTCCATGGCTAAATTGTGGAAAAATCCGTGGCTATATATGTATATTTATATTTTTAATATTAATTATTCTAGCCACGGATAAAATCGAGGCTAGAAAATATTTATTTTTTTTATTTTAAATGCATATGTTAGCCATGGTTTCACCCGTGGCTAAATTGGAAAAAAAAAATTCCATCTTGGCCACGGATAAAACCGTGACCAAAAAAATACTTTAATTTTTTTTAAAAAAATTCTACATATTAGCCACGGTTTTATCTGTGGCTAAATTTGAAAAATAAAATTCCAACTTGGCCACGGATAAATCCGTGGCTAGTAAATATTTATTTATTTTCAAAAATATATATATATATATATATATATATATATATTAGCCACGGTTTTTATCTGTGGCTAAATTTGAAAAAAAAAACTTTTTTTTTAACTTTGCCACGGATAAATCCGTGGCAAGTAAATACTTATTTTTTTTTTTATGAAAAATATATATATTAGCCACGATTTTAACCGTGGCTAAATTTGAAAAAAAAAAATCTATCTTGGCCACGGATTTATTACTCCAATCGTACGGTTTCGTCTAACCGAATTAATGAAAAATGCATGATTCGAAAAAGTCAACATCTGATTTTGACTCTTGGCCATGGCTAGGAAGTAATATATATTTTTGTAAAAAAAAAAAGCCCTTAGCGACGATTTTATCCGTGTTCAAAGTGTACTAATAGTAAATATAAGGACACTAGTAATGTACGTTGTGATTTGATGAAATTTGGATTTTAACCTGAGTATTAGTATTGGACTTCACATGACGAGTTAGCTCCAAAAACTCAAAACGTGGAGCTCGATGGTGCTAGTTCTTTGAATCAAGCTAATTTTTCATATGGACTCAATAATTACAAGAATTTGGTATAAGATACTGTAGGTGTGAATGCATCACACCATGGTATGCATTATCGCTCCGATTTGAATGTCGAAGTGAGTCATGATACCGAGATTGAGCGAAATAATGATCAATATCCTAATATGCAAGCTCAACAGTTTTATGATATATTAGAAGCTGCGCATCGACCATTGTGGCCAGGTTGTGACAATCATACAAAGTTATCAATGACTCTTCATATGATGTCATTAAAATCCGACTACAATTTATCTCACGGTTGTTTTGATCGAATTACAGAACTTGTGAAGTCGTCAAATCCGTCGGATAATCATATTCCTAACAACTATTATGAAGTAAAAAAAATAGTTAAAAAGTTAGGTTTAACATCGGTGAAGATTGATTGTTGCATCGAGGGGTGTATGTTGTATTACAGTGAAGATTCATATTTAGAGGAATCTAAGTTTTGTAGGCATTCAAGATTTAAACCATCTAAAAGAGGTAGTAGGAATCGTGTTCCTTACAGAAGGATGCACTACATGCCTCTTATTCCAAGATTGAAAATGTTGTACGCTTCTCCAAAATCAGCTAATCAAATGAGGTAGCATCATGAGCATAGAGGAAAGACTGGTGTTATTTGTTATCCATCTGATGGTCTGGCATGGAAACTTTTCAATGAAAAGCATTCTGAATTTGCTGCTGAGCCACAAAACATTAGGCTTAGATTATGTGCCGATGGAGTCAATCCATTTAATCATACTTCGTCGAAGCAATACTCGTGTTGGCCTGTGATTGTTACTCCATACAACTTGCCGCCAGAATTGTGTATGACTACAGCGTATATGTTTTTGACATGCTTAATTCCGGGGCCACATAACCCAAAAAAAGGATTGATGTGTACTTGCAACCCCTAATTGACGAGCTGAAAATTCTGTGGTTAGAAGGAGTTGAAACATATGACATTTCTAAAAGGAAAAATTTTCATTTATGGGCCGCCATAATGTGGACTATCAATGACTTTCCCGCATATGGGATGTTGTCGAGATGGATGACATCAGGTCGATTGGCTTGTCCTATACATATGCAGCAAACAAAGGCATTTAGACTGAAAAATAGTGGGAAGATTTCTTGGTTCAATTGTCATTGTCAGTTTTTGCTTGAGAATCATCCATTTAGACAAAACAAAGATGCATTTTTCAAAAGACGCCTTGAACGATCAAACCCTCCGTCAGTAATGACAGGCGATCAGACATGGGAAGAAGTGTGTGGAATGCTGAAAGTTACCGATATGCCAGTCAAGCATCCAAAATTACAAGGATATGACGTACATCATAATTGGACCAAACAAAGCATTTTTTGGGAATTGCCGTATTGGAAAGACAATGTGGTTCGCCATAATTTGGATGTCATGCACATCAAAAAAAAAAAAAATTTCGACAACATGCTTAACACTGTCATTGATATTAAAGACAAGACAAAGGATAATGAGAAGGCAAGATTGGATTTAGTTGAGTATTGCAGCCGGCCTGAGTTGTATTTACAAATGATGGCCAATGGTAAGGTGCTAAAATCAAAAGCTAGTTACACTTTGACGACCGAACAAAAACGTGATTTATGCACATTTGTTCAAGCTTTGAAGATGTTTGATGGTTATGCATCAAATTTTGGAGTTTGTGTTGATCAATCGAGATTCAAGTTGTACGGTATGAAGAGTTATGATTGTCATGTCTTCTTACAACGTTTACTCCCAATAGCATTTAGCACACTCCTACAAAATGTTTGGAAGCCTCTAACTAAAATAAGTCAGTTCTTCAGAGATTTGTGTTGCACAGAGCTTTGCGAGGAAAGTTTGTCGCAATTTGATAGGAATATCCCTTTGATATTATGCAAATTAGAACGCATTTTTCCTCCAGCATTTTTTGATTCCATGGAACACTTGCTGATACACTTGCTTTTGAAGCGGCGATGTGTGAACCTGTTCAATATAAGTGGATGTATCCATTCGAGAGGTAAATATTTTTTTAAAGATTTGCCAACCTCTATTTTTCTTTTTTGAGATCCCAAACGAATTAGTAACTTTGTTGTACAAAATACAATTATAGATTCCTACATGACTTGTAAGGTATGTTGAAGAATCGAGCAAGGGTAGAGGGCTCAATATGTGAGGCGTACTTAAATAAAAAATCATCATACTTTACATCGTATTATTTTGAAAGCCATATTCAGTCAAGGAGTACAAGGGTTAGGTGTAATGAAGAATCTTGGAATTGTTGAAGAATAGATTGGCTAAAGCTCGTAGGGACAACCGTAGGCCTAATTAGATAAGTGAGGAATCTTGGGATGCTTTACGGGTCATATGGGGTACCCTAGAGTTCTAGAGGATAAGCCGTCAGAATAGGGCAAATCGAGCATCGACATGTGACGGAAAGGGATTCCCTGGCCATAAGGGAGGATCCAGATCTCATCTAAGGTAGCAAGATCATTTGGTAAGTAATTACTTTTTTCTTGTATTTTATTTAATTAATTGAAGTAGTGTAGATTTTTACAGTTTTATCTCATTAATGTCCTTGTATTTTACTTTATTTTTATTGTAGACAGAAAAATATGGACATCGGCCTTCTGTTAACGAAACATTTGAGGCTCCACTATTCAAGAGACGAGGATGGAACCGAGCATTATGTCGATGAGCGAGCAAATACTACTTTAGTAGTTTTCTATTTTTATTTATCGTCACATATTATTACCAAAAAAGCTTTTATAACAATTATGTATGCTTTTTTTTTTTTTGCAGGAGATCTTCAGTGCTAATTATGACGAAACTTGTTCTCGAGCCGCCGAGAATGCACAAGGAGAACCTATTCAGCAACCCGGCAAATTGGAGGTAACATTCAAAAGAGTAGTTGTTAGATATATATACTTATTAAAAATTATATATATACTTTATTAAAAAATATGTACAAGAAAAAACTCTAATTTTTTTCTTTTTACGTTTTAG
Source organism: Petrea volubilis (assembly GCA_026212405.1). NCBI lineage: Eukaryota > Viridiplantae > Streptophyta > Magnoliopsida > Lamiales > Verbenaceae > Petrea > Petrea volubilis. The sequence continues at coordinate 8,098,356 of CM047881.1, read as the reverse complement.
ATTTGGAAGCAGACAGTTGGCGGTCCAAAGAAGGGTCGGTGGTATGGGGTTGCTGGTGGACCCTCTACCGTGACAGTTGAGTCTTTTGGCTCATAGAATGACTTGAATGCTTGAGTTGACCCCAAGACAGAGGATCTCACACAAAAGATAAATGATTTAGAGGAGAAGCACAATCAAAAGATAGCTGAGATGGAAGAAAAGCATAGTCGAGAGATCTCCTGCCTTCAGAAGACCGTGTCTCTAATGGTGGCCAACCTCAAAAAACTCACGCATAGATTAGCTCCGCAGCGTAAGAAGGGGTCTACTTCGTCTGCTCCTGTTGCTTGGGATGAAAATGAAGGCGACGATGACGATGATAATGATGATGAGGATGATGGAGACGATGATGTTCCTACATTTGACTTTTAAAAGCATTTGTTATATATGTATTATTGTATGAATTGTTGAAATAAACTAGTAGAATAATATTAATTATTAATTATATATGATAGAATATGCCATATGGATTATTAGTGTTACATTGATATGTAGTTTGTTAGTTTTTATGTTTGTTGGTATTTTGATTTTTGAAAAACAATTGCAGGTTTGGGGTGTATTAAAATAAAATTAATTATGAAAAAAACTGTTACATTAGCGACGGATTTTTCCATCGCTAATTTAATTTTTTTAAAAAAAATTATTTCTGGTCACGGATTTATCCATGGCTATATTTATTATTTTTTTTAAAAAAATATTTTTGGCCACGGATAAACCCGTGACTATATTAACGCATTTTTGTAAAATTATTTATTTTTGGCTACGGATTTTTCCGTGATTATATTTATTAATTTTTTTAAAAAAAATTATTTTACGCCACGAATTAATCCGTGGCTAGGTTATTTTTTTTTAAATATTTATTTTTGGCCACGGATTAATCCGTGGCTAGGTTAATTTTTTTAAATATTTATTTTTGGCCATGAATAAATCCGTGGCTAAATTAAAAAAATTTTAAAAAATAAAAAAGTTTGGCCACAGTTAAATCCGTGGCCAAATTGGAAAAAATTTGTGGCTAAAAATCCATGGCGAAAATCCGTGACCAATTTTAGCAACGCCAAGATTGGCCACGGATTTTTGCCAAAATCCGTGGTCAAATCCTTATTTTCTAGTGGTGATTGGTGAGTTGAGAAGAAGATATAATACCATTTTGTAGTAGATGATCCGAACTGTTTCATCTCCTATTCAATAATTCACAATCATGCTATGTATATAGAATTACTTGTTTAAATATACAGTTAGACTCGGATCTTTACACTTGACGTATATGCATGCGTTGGAATAGAAGATGAAATACGATTTGAAATAAAGAATTTTGTGTGGTAATTAAACCAACAACTTATAGCGACGAGGTCTCAATAAGCGCGCATGCATGCTGCATAACACAATCACCTCGTTTACTAAAATTCAGAAATAAACAAAAACAAATTCTTACCCTAATTAAATCATAACTCCACTTAATCCAAAGCAACATATGCATCATTCAAAACCAAACAGCAAACGCATCATCCATAACAACAAAAGAATTTTAATTTTCTTGAGATCAATTCTCATGCTCTAGGCTTGGTTGTACCCTCGTTTGCGAGCTTGAATAGGTATGCTTGAGCAGAAGCAGCCTTGTTCGAGCCGAGCGCTGCGGCAACAAAACTGTCCCTGACCTGCGGGGTTGTGTAAGTGAACTTGGCGTGAGCCATGGAGTTGAGCAGAGCAGCTGTGCCTTCCCTGTAGAGCTCTCCAAGGCCATCCGTGCGCGTGTTGGAGAGCGCTTGCAGCAAGTTCGTGTGTGATCCGAAGCCGGGCAAGCTAGGGATGCCGAATACGCTGCCCACTGTTCCCCACCACCCAAGCATGCCCAAAATCAGTTTTGGGTGAGTCTTCCAGTAACTGCATTATTAATTTGCATGTACAAAATCATCATTATCATGAATGATAAAAGAGCGAAGGATGTAATAATAGCAACAAAATATTAATTACATGTACTAATCGAGGATAGACGTTTTTTGTGTTATTATACCAATAATTTTATAAATTTAATACGGCAATGATTGCATTTCAATTATAATTAATGATATTTAGGTGACAAAGTTATCATTGTCATTCACTTGTGAATTAATTATCAATTTAGTTGTGTCATTAATTATCAATTTTGTCGTGTATTGTCAGCATTGATACATTGCAAACTATGCTTTGTGACAACATAAATTTGTTGTTACTAAATGTATGTAATTAATAATAATTTTCCATTATTACGTATTGTATTATCACCAATTTATTTATTTTCTTGTACTGACAGACATCCCATCTATAATTAACTAATCTATCAAAAATTCAATAATATATATAACATGACATAGTTAGGACAAATTTTATTTGTCACAAATCTGTTAATAATATCTTGTGGATTAATTATTCCTTCTATTTTGCTAGAATTAGTCACGAATCCATTGTAAATGTCTTTAATTGTGTCGTGGTGTGTGTATATATAAATATCCATAAACAAATAAATAAAAAAATAAAATTCATTAGTAAGGGGGTGCGTGCTTTTATTAGGGTGAACCCAACCTAATGACAATACAAATATATTATCACAGACTAAGTTTTCATTGGCACTTTGTATATTACTAATCGTTAATAACGAAAAATTCTAATTATTTCGTCTCTAATTTAATAGTGATTAGTTATGCATAATTCTTGTCATTAATTATTAAATTTGTAAAAAACACTTTAATTGTTATTGTAACTATAAAACACTTAATGATGACTTAATTTTAGTTATCACTAACATTTATTATTTTCACTTAATTTTGTAGTCCGAGATTTATGACCAACACCCATTGTTAATTTATCTACATATTGGTGATGAGGTGATCATTTAATATGGTATTAAAGTTAGGCCAAATAAGAGGTAATGTGCTCGCATTTGCCCACCACCCATTTGTAAAAAAAAAAAATTCACGTGCAAGGTTGATACAGAAAAAAAAAGTCCGTCTACACGTGCAGGGGTGCGTTGAAAAATTTAAACAAACATATATATAATAACTCTTCCCATTTAACAGTTGAAACTTTTAAATGAGGTTATCATTCAACAGTGATCTTTTGTTCGAAATTACTATGGATATTTAATTATTGTACTTACGTGCAATTAAAAGGTGGGGAGTTGGGATCAAATGCGAAGGGTGGCGAAGGAATTGTGACGCCAGGAGTGGTTGGGGTGTTCGGAGAAGTCGGGGTTGAGGGTGGCGGGGAATTGTAGTATCCACCGCTGCTGCCGCCGAGTGGTGGTGACGGATTATGGTGGTGATGTCCTCCACTTGGTGGTTTTCCGCAGTTTGCTGGCGGTGTAGGGGTTGAAGGGCCACCTCCTGAACCGTACGATGGAGGGCTGTACGAAACTGTGAGGAAAAAAGATAAAGAAAAAGAAAAAAGGATGTCAGTTTTAACATCTTTATAGTTATTTCATGCAGTTTTATTGAGGCATTTGTTTTGATTTTTATTTCTTCTTGTTATTCTATTTTATTTTTGTGAAAAAGGTTTGTTCATTTTGTGTAATTACCAATTTATTGTAGGTATTTTCTTCAGGTAAAGTTAGAAGCTTTTGGTATTGTCTTTTGTCAAACATTACATATGCATGCTAAATGTCTAAAGTTATGTTTTAAATACATACTCTGATACTGAGCTATATTATTTACACTTGGCATGCGTTTATAAAATATAATAATACAAGATAAATTATATATATATATATATATATACATATAGAGGACCAATTAGGGATTTTACATTTGAAATCCCCACATTGTGAAATGATTAAGCAATAATTTCTTTGACGTTCCTAAAGGTTTTTTTTTTTTATTTGTTTGCTTTTGTGTGAATTGTATATCCAAACAACCAAGCTAGAACTTTTATGTTTATAAACATGGTTCATATTGTAGTCGTATTTTGAGTCATAATATGACTAATTTTTACACAATTAATTTCAAAAAATAATTCAAGACATTGAATTTATATTAATTAATTAGAAAACCCCTTAACAATAATTTAATTTCTAACCAAAATTTTCAACATATTGAAAATGCTAAAAATCCTTAATTCTATAGTTGACTACAACAAAATTTAAAAAAAAAAAATCAAATTATGATTACCAAGAAACAAACTCATATATTCTACTACAATTGGTGTCACGCTCCGGGTCCACAAATGACGTGGGAGTTGTGTTCAAACCCGCTAAATATGTCTTAAAATCGAGCTATAAACAACTCCTTGAAAAGAAGATATCTAACAAATGCACCTAAATTCCTTAGTCCAAACTTAAAAGAAATTCATTTTTTCTACGAAAAATTTTGATGTGGGATTACGGATGACGGGGTCAAAATTTTTGGTTTCAGGGCTAACGTCAAATTTTATAAAATATCAATGGCATTTCTATGATTTGGGGGAGCAAAATTCAAATTTATCAAAAAAAAAATACATGTAAATTTTAGTTCGACATAAAGTTGAGGGGGTGGGGGGGCGGTCGGCCATAATATATATCGACGATAAAGCGAAGAACATCAAATAATCAAGAGATAAAAATCATAACCTGTGGGAGGAGGCCTTGCATTAGGGTCACGAGAGAAATAGTTCTTCTGATCCTCAAAATTGAGCTGAGACATAACAGGATTAATCACCAATGCACCCATGGCAGCCCATGCAAGCACAAATGCTAATTGCATATTTCTCTTGCTCTCCATATTTGTCAATAAAAATTTTTTAAAAGAAAAAAACAAGCAAAGATAGCTAGTGTTTTTGAGTTATGAAAATGAAGAGGTGTATATAAAGAGCTTGTTGGGCACAGAAGTAAATATAAGCAGGTGAAATCAGTATGTTGTTAGTTGTGAAGATCACATTTACTCTCCCACATTGCATGCTATGCTTTAAGATGTTGCTTTTATTGCCTTGTTAAGACCATCATCGATCTCCATGTTAATGAAGGGGACCTTGTGAATTTATTAAGACATTTAATTGCATGAATTTGTTTGTGTATGGGGAGCATTGAAGCTTTTTAAAGACTAGCAGATCGGGACGAAAAAAAAAAAAAAACTATTAGTCATAAAAAGTAAAGTAACAATATAAAAGTTATTATCGATTATATAATTTTATTTTATATTTAATTAAGTTTATTTAGTAATAATAACTTTTATTTTGTTATAATACGATTCAACATGATAAAAAATTAGTATTTTAGTTTATCATAATTAATAATTAGTTATACTCCAATAGTGACAACTTGATAAAAAAAAAATTACTGCGATTTTATAGCAAGATTTTCTTTGTTATCAATATGTTATAATAGGTGTGTCACTAATATCAAATGACAACAACTTTAACACAATCTTGTCACTATGGACATTTTAGAAATTTCTCATTGTGATAAAACCAAATTATTTGTAACCAGACGAATATGATTGACGCAATTTTCATGTTATATACCACTTAATACATTCTCCCTAATTTTCGTTTTCCTTCTTGTGTTTGTTCAATTTTGATATTATATTTGCATTTGTATTAGATTATATCAGCAAACTATGATGTTTTTTTTTGGAGGGTACAAGAAACTCATATGGCGGTGCTCGTGCAGTTGAAATCGATGGGAATTAACATATAAATTGGGGACACGCTTTCACAACAATTGTCTTAAAGTTTTGCTTTTTTTTTTTTATGAAAGTTTTACTATTTTGCAAAAAGTCGAAAATAAAAATCACAGTTTGGGACCCTTTCCGCGGTTCGTATCTTCTATTACATAATCATGTTACATTTTCTGTTACGCTCATCAATACATGCCACGTGCATTAGTGAACGGTCAAGATAAAATGATATGAAAAAAAAATATAAAGATACTTTTTTTTTATCTCAACCGCTCACCTATACACGCGGCGTGTATTGATGAGTGTAAAAGAAGATGTAACACGATTATGTAACAGAAGATCCGAACCGCCCTTTCAGAGCAATTTTTAAACCCTTCCAAAGAAAAAAAAGGGCAAAACTATCAACCTTTTCACATTCATTCCACCAAAAACAATAGTAATATTTATTAACCCAAAACATATGCATATTTTGAGGACCAAACCCTATAAACTAAAAGCACTAACATCTGAAAAAATATCAAATCCGTTTTCTAAAGTTATTTTTTTAATTGGGTCTCATATAGTGCATGTTCTCAAATCATGTCCCACAAAATACAAAATTTTTTAAATTAGGTCATATGAGCTGGTATCCATCAAATAATAGAGGTTAAAGTCACGTGCAGTGCACATAGCCATTAAAATGGCGAGAAATTCATGAATTAATTGCATTTTAACTTCTTATTATTTAAAAAAATTATTTAAAAAAAACAAAAAAAACCCTTGTATATGTATATACTCATACATACATAAACACATAGATATATATAGAGAGAGAGAGAGAGGGAGAAAGAGAGAGAGAAATGTCTATGCATATATATACACACGCACACATATATATATATATGTACACACACCCACATTTACATATTGATTGTTCGGGGGGGGGGGGGGGGGGGGAAGAGAGAGAGGATAAATCGACTGGGTGAGAGATTGAAAAAGCGAGGGGGTGGGTGGGTGAGAGGGTTTTTATTTTTATTTTTCAAATATGTATGCATGTGTGTGTGTGTGTATATATATATATATGTATAGTTATATGCATTCATATAGATTGAAGGATAGAGAGACAAAGAGAAGACAAACCGTACGTGAGGGAGAGGGAGCACGTGGGGGGCAGGTGGCGGGTGGGTCTGGGATTGGGGTAGAGTTTTTTTATTTTTGGTTTCTTAAATATGGACATATGTGTATTTATACATACATACATATATAGATATAGAATGAACGGGGGAGGGAGAGCCGGAAAGGGAGAGCGAGAGGGAGAGGGATTGGGGGTGAGGGTTTTTATTTTTATTTTTTCAAATGTATATGTGTGTGTATATATATATATATATTACATATTATATAAAACGAAATTTGTATGTAACGATTTTTTATATATTGATTTTTCATTATTAATTTTAATATTTTTATTTTCTATTAATTTCATATTAGTTTACATAAATTAAATATTATTCTAACAAATTAATTGAATTTATGTAATTATTTTTGTATAAATGTTGCCACATAAAATTTTTATTTTTTAATTTGTGGTCTATATTTGTTATATAAATTAACTGTTTAAATTTTTAATTATAAATCTTTTTGAATTTGGTGAGGAATTTTTGGTCCATTTCTTGTGGATAGGGTGTTTTTATGAAAACATCAAGTAAAAAGGGGATTAAAATGTAATTAACTCATTAATTTTTAACCTCTCTTAATAGCCTCTCAGATCTCTCGTGACATTTGTGTCATTTGTTTAATGGAAATTATCTCGCGGGATGTAATTTGAGAATTTTTGTATAATATAAGATGTAATTTGAGAATGCAAACTATGTGGAACTCAATTGAAAAAATCACAATTTTACAGGATGAAATTGGTGTTTTCCTCGCTAACATCACACTGCACAAAGCATACTTACCCAGTGTTTGTTCCTTCGATGTTGGCAAGCAAATAAGGAAGAAATTGTTTTTTTTTTTCACTTTAAATGATTGTACTCTATACTTTATTTTTTTTATTACTTTTTTATTTTTCCTCGAACTTTTCTTTCAAAATCCAAGGTCCAAACATATATTTAGTTTTCTATTGTATAGGGCTAATTTTTGCACAGAGATTTTTGAACTATTGATATCTTGTCCTATTTTCAGCAAATCTCGCAATTGTATGTGGGCGATTCAAGGCAGAGACGGAAAATCAAATTAATGCGTAGCACGAATGCCCCACGTGATTTTTTTCCCTCTAAAGTCCCAAAATTAATGTGCAGGTGATGTCCACACGTATGTGTCTACCAGAAATATAGCAAAAGTTTATTGCAATCCGAGAAAAATACTAACAGCGTACCAAAAATGAATAAGGAGTAAACTATGGAACAAAAAAAAAGGATATTTTCGCTGGTCGAGCACACATGAACGATTAATCATGTGCAAAATGAAAATCACTCCTCAAAAAATGGCTTAATGTGACATTTTTTTGTCACAATTGTGTACTTATCATGGTATTTTATTAAAGTGCCTCAATAAATTATACCACATTTGAACTATAATGTATTTATCATGACGCTATAAAGTATCAAAATATAATATCGTGACATTCAAATACATGACACTTTAATTAGTGCCATTAAATCAAATTGTCTTTTAGTGACATTAGTTAAAGTATCATGTATTTGAGTATCATGATAGCATATTTAGACGCTTTGTAGTGTCGTGATAAATATATTATAGTTCAAATTTGATATAGCTTATTGAGCCACTTTTTATAAGTTGCCACAATAGGTATGCAAATATGGCACTATCATATTATATGTATCAAATTGGGTCATATTTTTAGTAGTGAATGAGATATAATTTAATATGTACTAAAATATTAATATATAAACTTAACTATTTTTTAGTATATTTATTATTTGTATCCAATAAAAAGCAAATCTAGTTTGCTTAAAGCCAAAAATTTCATCAATATTTAATCACCATTGCAATAATGCCCTCTCAAATACAAATCAAATGCACCATAAAATGCAAAAATTAACATCATTACCACATTATTTTGTTTTGACATAGACCGAGATTAAATTTTGGCCATTGAATTGCAATTTTGCGAAAAAATAAAGTGGCTAAAATTTCAACAACTAATAACCACCATTAATAACAGGTTTATTGGAAAATTTTAATTGCACAACTCTTTGGAAGATCATTAAGGGCCTATATATATATTTCTCCATATAGAAGAAATTGAGAAAAAAAAAAAATAGTGGGAGAATTTACTAAGGTTGTCGATCTTGAATCTTCTATTTTTCTCAGCTATTGATTCGAAAATAAAAAAAAAGGGTGAGTTTTGTTGTTTTTTTGGGGAGAAGACAAAAGAATGAAAATGAAAAGAAAAGAAGTTAAAGAGGCTATTACTGCTAAATGTTGGCCGACAAACAACCCTAATAAAATGTGAGTTTTTTCATTTGTTTATTTATAAATATGACCTACCGGTTCAAATTGGTCAAACCGGCACATGTTCAACTGGTTATTAGTCGATTCGCATTGGTTCGCACTGGATCAATTAAGGACTGGTATTTTGACGTCAACCAGACCGGACGAGCCTCCGGTTCCTGGTCGAATCGGCTGGTCCAATTCGATCCGAGTTTAAAACACTAGAATTTAGTTAAAAAAAATAGTACTCTACAAAATAATTGCCACAAAAATTTAATAAACCCTAGACTTTGTCATATTATTAGCGACAAAATTTACTTAGCAATAGGAAAAGGCCGAGTTTCTACAAATGAATGTAGTGGCAACTCCAGACATGTTAGTTACTAGGGTCAAAAGTTAGTTATTAACAAATAAAAACTTAATATTAAAACTTGCAGTATTTTCATTATTATTTTTTAGTTGTATTCTGTGATCTTTTATATTTCAAATTTACTTAATTACAAAAAATAAGGTACCTTCATTTTCAGTGCTATTAAATATATATTCTCAATAGATCTCATCAATATATTGGTGATATTTTATAATCTCTTAGCAACTAGGATTTAGAATAAATTTTCAAAATCGAACTCAATTGGCTGTTAGTTTTAAAATGGAAACATATTTCAATTTCAACTATAAAATGTAGAGGCCAAATTGCAAGCTTGTGCCCTTCTGATTTTAAATTTATGGAATTTTTCTATGTATCTCATATATACTTACGATTTTGAAAATTTTTGGGTCAAGTTGAACTTTTACAATTCAAACTATGGGTCAAAAGATTTTATTATATTAAGTTTTTATTTCATCTACAATATATAGGCAAAATTATGTTTTTTGACCTGTATCTTTTGATATTTCACAATTTTAGTCTTGACCTAATATTTTGTTGCAATGTAGCCCTATAATTTTTAATTTTTCAAAAATATGGTCCTATAGTTTGATGGTGAATTGTTGTTCTTGTAAACACCAAATATAATTCGTGCCTTATGTTGGTTTTGTTTTTTGTTATTAAATGTTTGCTCACTAAATATTTGTGTTCCTTCTTTCTTAGTGAAATGGCTGGGGGAAATCGATATGCAGAGCTGTTATTAATTTTACAATGCAAGAGGATTCAACTAATTTCTATTCTTCTACTTGCATGCTTGGTTTTGAGAGTTATAGGTAAACCATAGAGACAAAATAACCGCATTGCACCTATTAGATATAGCTTGTTAAGTCGTCTCCCAGCCCATATAACACATTTGAATGAGTTGATTAGGGCTGTGCAAGTGCACGCAGTCGTACAAGTAATATAAGATGAGGAGAGTGTTGAATCCTACATGATTGGGATTTGGCCCGTGAAAGTGACTCGTGTTATTTAGCTAAATTGATCAATATGAAGTGGTTTGTTTTCTGACTTATACCTAAAATCAATACAAGAACTTAATATATAAATTAACTCTAACAAATTTAAATGTCAAACAAATATCCAATATGACGAAATTCAAGTGCAAGGTAGGTTCATTAATCTAATTCCTATTCCAATCCAATCCCTAGACTAAATGATTTCGTGGTTGTGTGAAGTCGGAAACTAATATATGTACAATCTCTCTCGAGCGTCATGGAATCATCTTTCTTGGCTTAAAACTAATCAGTTCTCGCTCAATTAATCCAAGTACTAGGAAGTATTTGTATAAAATTTAAAACCGCCTTAGGGCTCAATTAATATTAAACTCATTCTCATGTAATTCAATATCGATTGATTTAGTTTAATAGGAGTAACAATCGCGAATCATCTCTCGACCTCATCAGTGATTCTCAAATTCAATAACTTGGGGTGATCAAGCCCTAATCATGCATTATGACCATTAAAACAAATTCATGCATCAAGCACATGAAAGCATTCACATCCACAGAATTCTCATAGAATCGGAAAAAGGAAAAAGTTATACCGTCCCTTACACTTGACAATTAATTTAGTTCATGATGGATTTAAAAACAAGAATGAAATCTGAAAAATAATGCATAAAGGAGAAGAAATAAAACTCGTTTGGTGGAGAATCCAGATGTGTACTTCCATCCAATGTTTGTTCTTGCATTCGCCTCTTGATTCCCTTCAATTTTCCTTCTTCAAAAATCCAAAACTAGATGAAAAGTATATAGAAATTGCAAGAGTAGCTTTTCTGAACTATAAACCCTAGCTAAAAGATGTCCCCATCATTTATGCCTGAATTTGGACTTAAAAGGGGTAGAAAATTGCCTAGAAAATCTTTCCAAATCAGAGTCCTAATCAAACAAGAAAAGTTTTAATTATTGTTGCTGATTTTGCGTACTTACGCAAATTTACATATTCAATTTTAGTTCGAATGGCTGGAATTGGGTAAATACTCAAAATTTCTTGCGTACATACGCAATCTTGCAGCCCGTTTCTCCTCTGGATTACTTGAATTAAGTTGTTACACAAAATATTTCGTGTAAATACTCAACTCCTGATTCCACTTTTCGTGTCATTTATGGTATTTTTTCCATCTCACCTATAAAACAACAATTTAACTCAAAATTGCTTCTAATAAAGCTCAAATAGAGAAAAATACGTGATAAGTCCGACAAAATAAAACATCAAAATCAAGTATAATTACAGACTTGTCAACTCCCTCAAACTTAAATGTTGCTTGCCCTCGAGCAACTCAAAACTCTCAACACAGGAAAACGGACACAGTCGAAGCTCATTCTTGGAACACCACGTACCCAAGCAAAACTCTATTTTATTTCTCAGAAACTATTAACCGCTATATCATTGGTTTAATGTGCAAGCTATCAAAATTTTATGTACACTCTACAAACAATTATCATTATCAAGTATCTCCCGTGTTATCGAGGGTGTTATGATCAAGAGCAACAATTACCAACAATGCAGATCAATTTATATTCAGGCAATAGGCGCAAAAAAATGGACTCCATAAGTCGGTTTTTCATTCTTATCTCCACTAATGTAAACAATGACAAATTGGGGATCGATAGGGCTTTATTAAGCTAGTAATGTAGGGTTTGGGTGAAAGGTAGGAAAATACGTAAGAGTAGTGGCTTATATACCCAAGTTGCTTAAAGTGGACAAGTTGGAGTTCTTGAAGCATTATTCATGCATTCCACTCCCCTAAACTTATTCAAAGACCATTACTCTCAATGTGCCCCTTTTTCTTTTCTTTTCTTTTTTCTTATATGCTTGAGAGGCCTAACTCGCTTCTTTTTCATCTCATTTTTTTTTCTTTTTCTTTTCTTTTTTTTTTCAAACACCAACACAAGCTAGGATAAACCCAAACTTCAATATGGCACATAGCCCCCCCCCCCCCCCAACATTCTATAATTGGCTCGAAGTTCCCAATATCTACTACATCACCCCCAACAATTATCACAATTCAAGCATAGTGTATAGAAAGGACTAGGATTTGTAGACATTGTGTTTTTGGGCTTGTAATGTGGCTATCAAGAAAACTAAGCGCAATGTAGGCTAAGGGGGACTCAAGGGCTACGTTTAACAAACAAATAAGCAATTATGGCTCAAAAACTTTCAAAATGGCGTAAGTCATCTCTCCAATTTAACATAGCCTAGGATTTCTCCTCGACAAGAAATCAAATCAATTATAGTATCCTAATACATTAAAGCAAATGCGAAACCTTCTCACAAGAATATAAATTTTCTCTAAATCATTTAGCAATCATTGCTTAAACCATGTGCTTAAAGTGATTAGGGAATAGAAAAACAACAACAATCATTTTTCATGTGCACACAAAAATACTTCATGCATGCTCATCGTTCCAAACATATTTTATAGCATAAAATCATCACGGAAAAAGAATTTCACCAAAGCACGTGTATTCCAAGAACGAGACAAAACAAAACAGCACAAAACAAATTTCCACCAAGCATCATAAAGCCATCATCCGCAGAATTGAACTTGAACTACACGTGGCGTTGTTATACCAACACACGAATCATCAGAGATAGCCCTTTTCGTCTGGCCATCCTAGTTTCCAGCCAATATACAATTCTTATCCAAATTCCAGAAACACTACTAACGACAATTAACCTCATAAGTATTATCCTAGATAACTCAAATCCTCCCACACTTAGAGGGTACTTTGTCCCCAAAGTACAAAAAATAAGTTCAAACAAGAGGCATAACGAAGACTAGAACTACTAATATTACGAAAATAAAAACACTAATGAAAAGTAAAGAAAAGTATAGAAAACACTTGAGGTTAGATGGTGTCATAGAACTCTGTCTTGATCTCCTCCTCCTTCGGTGGTGGTGCTGAAGCAAATTTTTTCGTGTATGTACCTCAACATCCAGACTTGAAAATCCTTCTGCACATTAAAAGTCAAACAAAAATCACATCAAAACCTCAAGTGGTCTACCTAAAAACACACAAAAATAAACTTAAAGAAATTCAATAACATAAAAACATCAAATTTTGGGTTGCCTCCAAAAAGCGCTTGTTTATAGTCTTTCGCTCGACTCCTTTTGAAATTTTTAATGAATGAGGTTGACGTATGATGTCGACCCTACTCAGTGCACATCTCCACCCACATACGTCTTCAAACACTGGCCATTTATCATGAAATGTTCCCCTCGTTGTCCTTTGTGGGACTTCTTTTTTATAATGTGGACATCGTACCACTTCTTTGTTTCTCTTCTCGGCTTTGCATCATCTTCCGTCAAGACTTCATGTATGCCTATGGAAGGCCTAATACTCTTGATGTCAAGAGTTTGGTGCCCTATTACTTTAATTCTACCATTGATTAGCCTCACAGTTCTCCTCTTTTGCCCTCTAGGCAAGGGAGAACCTAAAATGATTTGTAAGGTTTCATTCTCTCCTAAAAAGGCATATTCTGGATTTTGTGGTAAGGGCTTAACCTCTACCTTAGGGGCCTGAATGCTTGAGGGGGTGTAGGACTCAAGGTTTCTGGTAACTGTTCGAAACTGATTCACTTTCTCCCTCATCTTTCTCACTATCTAAATTCTACCCTTTCTCGTCACTCTCAATTTTCTCCATCACTTCTCTCACGCAATTATCAATTGCCTCCAGTCTCATGCACTGGTCATCCCCATTATGGTATTTAATAGATTTGAAAACACCAAAACTTATACTCTCATCCCCAAGTCTGAGAGTCAACTTCCCCATATTGATATCTATTAGTGCTCTCCCCGTATTCATAAAGGGCCTCCATAAGAGTAAATGCACAAAATTGTCATCCTCAAAGTCGAGCACCATAAAATCAACTAGAAAAATAAACTTTCCAACTTTTACCAAAACATCCTCTACTACCCCTATGGGCCTTTTGAGCGATCGATCAATAAGTTGTAAGAAAATGGTAGTAGGGGACAAATCTCTAACTCCCAATTGCCTGAAAATAGAAAGAGGCATCAAGTTAACATCGGACCCTAAATCACATAAATAATTAGAAAACTCAAATATGCCAATTACGCAAGGGACAGTAAAACTCCCTGGATCTTTTATTTTCAAAGGTAGCTTCTAAGAGATGATGCTACTGCACTCCTTCGTTAATGCCACAGTCTGGTACTCTTCCAAGTTCCTCTTATTCGAGATGATCTCCTTCAAACACTTGGTGTAATGTGGCATGTTCACCAATGCCTCAACGAATGGGATATTGATGTTCAGCTTTTCAAAAATGTCTAGGAACTTGCTCCTTTAGTTTTCCAATTGAGCTTACCTCAAACGTTGCAGAAAAGGCACCTTAGTCTCATAAGGGTTTGCTTTTCGCACTATAGGAACTTTCTCATATTGTTTCCCAACTTCTTCTTTCTCCACTGCCTTTTGCATCCTAATGTTCTTAAACACCTTTCTCTTTCTCGCTTTCAGCTTTTGACACTCTCAGTGGCTCCAATTCCTTCCCACTCCTTAGTATGATTCCATTGCATTGCTCTTTGTGGTTAACTACAGTGTTACTTGGAAGATTCCTATGGGTTCTATTGGTCAATGCAGTGGCCAATTGACTCACTTGAATGTCCAAATTGTGAATAACTGAAGAGTGCTTCTTGGTAATTTGGTTGAACTTTCCTTCGACTCTTTTCAGACTTCCCCCAAGACATCAATGAATTTGTCCATCTTAGGGAGCTCGTATTCTCTTGCTGGGGTAGGTAGTTCTGCTAGAATCTGGGTGGAAATTGTGGCTTGTTTGTGTTCTGATCCCCCCATAAGAAGTTAGGGTGATTCTTCCACCCTGGATTGTATTTATTGGAGTAGGGGTTATCAACTTGTCTCTCTTGCAAAGTTAACCCGTTCACTAGAAACAATAGAAAATGGACTCCCTAAGGAGCTATCAGTAGAAATATGATTACAATCACCACATAATTCACAAGATAGTTTAGGGCTAACATTCAAGGCATTACCATTCAAAGAATCCAACTTGTAAGTTAGAGCATTTACCTGAGCTTGCAACGATTCAACAACATTGAGCTCTAACTTACCCCCTTGGTTCTTCGGATTGGTTGTTTTTTTCCGACCATTGGTAGTTATTGATCGCCATTTCCTCAATTAAGTTGTAAGCATCATCCACAGTTGTCAAGACCCGGAAAATACCCTTCTTTTTTTTTTATTAACAATAAAATACCATTCCAAAAATAAGAGTGCATAATTTTCATAAAATAGTATCTTTTTAAACAAAATAACAAAAGTTAATATAATAAAGTACGAAAGACCCTTGTATTTTTATAACAAGAATATGATTTAGTGCAACATAGAAAATCATAAGTAAGTAACGGTGGTGCCTTCCTCTTGGTGGACTATAGCATTTTTGCCTAAAAAAATATTCATAACATACATCAACATGACAGTTGAGTAGAAATTTCACTTAATTACATAAGGTGAGCGTGTGTAATATGTGCACATAGTCATATAATATTTAGCATAATATCATGATAGAAAAATGTAAAACTAGAACTAGAAACTATAACTTATGCAATTAAGGAAACTCCTACCTTTTCAAGAGTGTTTTATAGAATTAAGGGGATATATAGAGGGTTAATATATAAATATGTGTGTAAAAGGAAGTGTTTTGTGGAATTAAAGGGGTGTATGTATGTAAAAAGAAGGATTCATATATATATATATATATATATATATATATATGTGGGTAGAGGATATACTATAAATATGAAGTGTTTTGTGTGTTCAGAGTAAAGTGAGTGCGGGTGGGGTGTTTTAGGCGGGATTTGTGTGTTTTTGTGTGTGTTGTGTATGTGCTGAAAAATAGAGGATGAGGACCTCTATTTATAGTGTTGAGCATCTGAAATAGAGTTATTTATTATTAAGGTCAATTTTCATCTAATGCATTCTTTACACCTAAGTTGGCTAATTAATGAAATAGTCCAATTCATGTACTTAAGTGTCACCCTAAATATGCTTAGATGTGCCCTAAATTGTATGAATCATCACCTAAGTAAATATGAGCCATGCAAGTGCACATTTTCTAGAAATATTGCTACAAGAATTAACAAGAAACAGGCAAGTGTAAAAGTTGAAGAATAATTTGAGAAAAATATCTTTGTGTGAAATCATACAATATATATATGAAATCATTAATATATATGTATAAATTTTCGTGCATATATATATATATATATGTACAAATATATTTTACAATTTTTTAAAAGGTAGTTTTATTAAAGAAGTAGTGTTATTTTATAAGAAATTACAATGGTGTATTCATTTATAAAACAAAATGAGTGTGTATATATTATTATATATATATTGTATATTTTCTTAAAGATTCTCATATATATATATAATTATTTTATTTATGTAGAATAATCTTATAATGTTGAAAATAAGTATGTGTCTATTTTTAAAAATAATGATAAAACAGAGTTAAATTTTGAGACTAATATTTATGATATCAATCTTGAAAATAAATAATATTATTATAAATATACTCAATCTTAAATAATAATAACAATAATGAGAATAATAATAGCGATATATTAATAATAATGGAGTAAAGAAATAATCATATTGCTAAAACGCACATAGAGCAAATACACATTTAATCATGAAAGCACACATAATTCACACATATAAAATAAGAGTCACATAATAATTGCATAAAACATTAAACTATATATAATAGTTTTTAAAATATTGCATGAACCATAATATATAATAAATTCTAAAATAGTAGGAAGCATCGAGGCATTACAACAGTTTTGGTATCCAAAGAACCTCCGACGGCTGCATCAATCGAACTTTTGGTGTTTGCCCCCAACCTGTTGTAAAATATTTGTATCACCATCTATTTGGGTAGTCTATAATGGGGACACCTCATTAAAAGCTCTTTGTACCTCTCCCATGCCTAGTATATTGACTCCCAGCCATTTTGTGAAAAGGAGGAGATGTCATTCCTTGGCTGGTAGTCTTGGCAAGAGGGAAGTACATGGTCTGGAATGAATGCGATAATTGGTCCCAATTTGTAATGGATCCGCAAGGCACCGAATTGAGCCAGACTTTGGCTTTGTCCCTCAAAGAGAAAGGAAAAATTCTTAATTTTCTTGCATCGTCTAACTCTCAGTTAATCTTGATAGTGTCACAAAGCTCTAGAAAGTTATCTAGATGCTGATGAGGGTTCTTGTTTGGTAAGCCATAAAATTGAACATTTTTGGTCATCATGTTCAACAAGGCCAGCTTAATCTCAAAGTTGTTCGCCTTAATGCGCAATTTTTGTATCCCCGTTCTAGGTCCTTCAACTAGGGTGCAATGAAATCCCGCAATATTAATTTTCTTGCATCCACTAGACCAACCAGTAGGGCATTCTTAACATTGCCACCGTTAGCTCTATTGTTCTGATTGTCATCCATGTTTCGTTCCCGAACTATTCTATCTCTTCTCTTCTTATTCCTTCTTCTATTGGCCTTTTTGACTTCGAGGTCAGGAGGCACTAGTTCCGCTCGCGAACTTTCATGCCTTGTGATCATAATCGAACAAGAACCTACAATAGAAAAGAGAAAAATTCAGCAACAATAAAAATAAAATAAAATAAAAATAGAAAAAAAAATTAGTCTAAATAAACAAGGTAATATCACAGTCAAATGAGTCAATCCCCGACAACGGTGCCAAAAACCTTGTTGGGGCTACGCAAGTTCATGCAATCGTACAAAAAATATAAGATGAGTAGAGTGTCGAATCCCACAGTGATTGGGATTTGGCCTGTGAAAGTGACTTGTGTTCTTAGCTAAATTGATCAATATAAAGCGGTTTGTTTTTCTGACTTAAAACTAAAATCAAAAAAAGTACTAAACATATAAATTAACTCTAACAAATTTAAAAGTCAAACAAATATCCAATATAGCGAAATTCAAGTGCAAGGTAGGTTCATTAATCTAATTCCTATTCCAATCCAGTCCCTAAACTAAATGATTTCGTGGTTGTGTGAAGCCGGAAACTAATATATGTACAATCTTTCTTGAGTGTCATAGAAGCATCTCATACAATCCTTTCTAGGCTTAAAACTTGTGTTGACCCGAAACTATTGGCTAGTTATGGAAATACACTACGACTACTTTTATTATAGAAAGCTGAAAATTTTCATAAAAGTCGTTTATTACATAGCAAACACCAAGTACATAATAAGAGTCCTAAATGCATGATAAAAATACAAAGACTTGTTTACGACTTCTTCTAGCCAAATGCTTCAAATTGCCTCTTGCTATCCTCCTCGTTGGTAACTTCGTTCTCACGTCCGGCTAAAACATTAGATATTAACAACGTCGCAATCACGTTGAGTAGCAATTTTACCTAACACATAAGATGCGTGTGTGTGACTTGAACGTGCATATTTTCACATACTTGCATCAACATAAACCATATAAAATTTTAGATCATAAGAATCACAAATTGCAACACATTTCTACCGTTTTCCACCTCAACGGGTAGCTACCTTATCTCGCTGTGCCGTAACTCAATTCCAACCAACACTCCCATCCCAACCAACACTCCCATCCCAACCAAACACTCCAGTGGTCATATCCCAGGCATATGCCGATTTTCCTACGACCCACTTTAGTACATGGAATACTCCGTCCAAACAAAGTGGGATTAAGTAACGATGGAGAGTCGAGAACGATTTCAAGACCGGCAAACCCGTTGTTGCTCGGCCGAACCCAACTACATCCACCCCTATCATTTTAGGCTTGTATGCACACAATTTCCAGCACAATACAAACTGGTTTTCAGCACGTTGCGCAAAATTTTAGCATAGAACATAATTTCCAGCTTACACGTTTCAGGTTGCGAACATAATTTTCAATTTGCGACATACTAGAATTTCAGCTTAAAACATACTGAAATTAAACACTGGGATTTCCAGCTTTGTAAAAATAGATTTTCAGCTTGTAAAATTTGAATTTCTAGTCTTGAAAAATAGGAATTTTCAGCTGTGAAATAGTATTTCCAATTTTGAAAACATAATCTCCAACTTTGAAAACAACTATAATTTTCATCTTTAAACACTAAATTTTCAACTTCTAACACATAAATAAAACCCTAAACACATAGACAAACCCTAAACAAGCATAAACCCTAATTTCCAGCAACATAAATCCAGTAGAATGCTCAAATTTCCAGCACAACCATTCATAAACACACAACATGCATTTAGCTAAACTATCATGAAATCCCTTAGGACTAAGATAGTAACCAACTTGTAGTCACATTCCATGTCCTAATAGGGGAATAATATGCTAACTATATAAGAAAACTAGCTCATGTCTAAAGAGAAATCACTACATTCTCTTAGAGGATTTTCTTCTTTTTCTTTCTAGGTTTTGAAAACTAAGTGGTGCAAGAAGGAGAAAGGGTGAAATTGGGAGTGAAATGAACAAGCAAGAGGGAGATGTGAGAGTGTGTGTGTGTGTGTGTGTGGTGTTTTTGTATTTCTTGCACATTTAACTACTTATAACTAACGTTAGAAGAAATAGAAGAAATAGGATTAAAATAGAATTAACTCTTAATCTAATCATGCTTACTTTCCAACTCAATATCCAACTAATAGGTCTAAAGGTGCTTAGTGGTGGTAGATGGGTGCTTAGTGGTAATCTATGTGATTCTTGGCTATACATGTATGTATAATTCTAGAGAAGTATATACAAGTGTTGATCGATGGTGATTGGTGGAAGATTGCAACCTAAATATTAATATCTACCATGTATTGAATTTATGTACCCAAAAATGCCTCAAAACCGTCCCTCCCCCCTTATTTTCTAAAAATTGTGAGTTATTTCATGTATCTTGGATATTTTATTTAAAGTATGGGAGAAAATAATCTCTAGGGAAGGAAAATGTAATTTATACATTCTTTAGGCTTTTCCCAAATATATATATATATAGGGTTAATTACATCTACACCCCCTACTAGTTTACGAAATTCCCACCAGTAGCCCTCTTAGATGAAAAATTACACTTACACCCCCTTTAAATATTAAAATTACATATGCACCCCCTTCCGGTAGGGTTCCGGCGAAAAAGTGATGACGTCAACCAAAAATTTATGTGATTTGACTATTTTACCCTTGGTAATTTTGCGAACTTAGAAGGGGGTTGTATGTAATTTTTAAAGTAGAGAGGGGGTGTGTGTAATTTTTTATGAAAGTAATTAACCGTTACATTTTCAAAATATGGCTGTTGAAAATATAAAAATGAACGTTTATGACTGTTGTTTGACTATTAAATTTGCTCCTCTCTCTCTCTCTATATATATATATATCACTATTACAATTTCATTTGACATGAATTTAGTTTAAAGTATATATACATGTTTTTTTTCCTGGCTATTCTTATAGGTTGCGTTTGGTATGGGTTTATGTATGGGATTATATGCGTATCCCACCCATAATTATATTTGGTAGATTTGTTTTAGCCCTTTATAAAGTATAGGTCCAGTTTCTTATCCATCAATTTATGGGATAGCCCATCCCACTATGGGGATGGGATATGTAATCCACTTGATTTGGATTGGATTGATAAAAGTTGTAATTTACTGTATTACACTTAAATATATATGATGTGGCTTAAATTAAATGATTTTTCGTGATTTGCTTCAAATCCATATGGAAAAAAGAATGCTACCAAACATAATTTGAAGGATATATCATGAAATTATACTTACAACCAAATATATTAATGCAATTGATTGATATCAAACTCATAGCATATTTATCTAATGATTTTACCATCACACACAATCCTATACTACTACCAAATGCAACCCTAGTGTCTTATATTGAAATATAGGAAGGATAGATGCCAAAAAAACAAAAAAAAATAAATAATCAATTCGACTTGAAAACAAGCATTGTGATAGCGGATACGAATAAAAGTTGTGGTGATTGTAGTATTATTGTCCAACTCATGGTGTCTTCCCTACTTGTATAAAGATGAAGAGGCTTCAAATGGTGCCACATGAATGAATGAGGCCATAACATATGCTTGTTAAGAAGCTCTACTCAAAGATACTTATGGGGTAACATTGTGCCAAAGCTTATGACGTTTAACCTCATATTGCTTGCTCTTTATTTATTTTTTCAAATTGTTGAGTCTATCACTAACTAATTAGTATTATTGTACCCTTTTTTGTCAATAATATAGTATCTTTCATATTTTCATATAGCTTTGGTAAGTTATTTTATGTGTATTGCTTTCAATTATGAATGTATGATTAGACTTGAATATTAAAAAAGACTTGATTTTTTACACACCTCTTTTGGCAAAACTCTATTATATAATACATACAAAATATATTTCAGGTTACAAGAGCTATATAGAAACAAGAAAAATAAAATATCATTGACAACATATAAAAATAGGAAGGATACAATATTTTTCAACAAATTAAAGCGTATAATAATAATACTAATTAGTTAGCATTAGACTTAACAATATGACAAAGTAGATAAATAGTAAATAATATGATGTTAAGTGCCACATATTTTGGCACAATTTTGCTCCCATAAACATATTTAGCTAGAGTTTCTCAACAAGTATATGTTACGGCTTTATTCATTCTCGTGGCACCATGTGAAGGCTCTTTTTTTTTCATTCAAGTAGGATAGACATCAATGATGGTACCATGAGTTGAGTAATAATAATAACATATTTAGCACGATTGTTATTTATAATCGCTATCATAATGCTCCGTTGCAAGCCAAATTGATTTTTTTTTTGCTCTTGTATTTCAACCCTATACATTAGAAAGAATGACTAGAATAAATCACGTGTGTGTAACCTAAACTAAATATATGTCCATCAGTTTGTGGGTGGAAGGTTGTCCTAAAGTTTAACTTAGTGTTTAGAGTGCCTTGCAATCCTTGTTAGAACTTAGACACGAACTGTGGATCTCTAGGCTGAGCTTGTACGGTGGAACATAAAATACCTACTCTCTTTTCTCCGGGGTTCCAATCCGAAATATCTCCCAACAACTTCCACTCTTTGATTGCTATATAAGCCACAATGGCTTTCCTACTTAAGGCACCCACAACTTTATTAATCCTTCTCAGATTGTATAGAATATTGAAATTGAGGTCAGCTATCATCTCCATCCACATTCTTTGTCTCATATTCAGCTCCTTTTGGGAAAATAAATATTTTAAACTCTTGTGGTCCGCAAATACCTCAAAAGTTGTCCCGTATAGATAGTGTCTCCACTTCTTGAAGGCAAAAACAATAGCAGTTAATTCTAGATCGTGGGTCGGATAATTTTCCTCATAAGGTTTCAATTTCGGGAAGCGTAGGCTACCAAGCGTCCATTTTGTGTAAGTATGCATCCTAATCCTTCCTTAGAAGCATCTGTGTATACTTTAAAATCATTGTTCCCATTGGGTATAACTAATACTAGAGTGGACACCAATTGATCCTTTAATTTTTGGAAACTGGCCTCACAGTGTTTGTCCCAAATAAATTTTACCTTAGACTGGGTTAACCTGGTCAGAGGACAGGCAATTTTTGAAAATCCTTGAATGAATCATCGGTAATACCCAGCAAGACCTAAAAGGCTTCATACTTCGGTAACAGTTGAGGGTGGCTTCCAATCTATAATCGACTTTACCTTTTCTGGATTTGCCGAAACTCCTTCTTTAGATATAATATGACCAAGGAACGATACTTTTTCTAACCAAAAGTCGCACTTGCTAAATTTCGCATGAAGTTTTGTTCTCTCAAAATTTGCACCATTATCCTCAAATGCTCTTTATGATCTTCTTTAGTCTTTGAATATACTAAAATATCATCTATAAAGATCACGACAAATTAGTCTAAATAGGATTGAAAGACTTGGTTCATTAGGTCTATACTGTTAAGAGCGGTTTTAGCTATATCTTCTTCTTGAACCCTAGCTTGGTAATACCCCGATTTCAAATCCAACTTAGAGTACACGGACGCTCCTTGTAATTGATCGAATAGTTCTTCAATATTTGGTAGTGGGTATTTATTCTTGATGGTAACTTGGTTTAGGGACCGATAGTCGATACAAAGTCGTAAAGTTCCTATCTTTCTTCTTGACAAATAAAACAGGGGCTCCCCAAGGTGAAACACTGGGCTGAATAAATCCTGTCTAATAATTCTTGTAATTGAGTCTTAAGTTCCTTTAATTTGGCAGGCACCATCTTATGAGGAGTTTTAGAAATAGGAGTAGTTCTGAGTAGTAACTCAATACTAAAATCAATGTCCCTAAGTTGGGGTAGACCCAGTAGGTCATCAAGAAATACATCTACAAATCCGTTTATTATTGGGACATCTTCTAGTTTCTTCTTATCCTCCTATTTATTCAATACGTATGCTAGAAAGGCCTCATTTCCTTTTCTAAACAACCGATAGGCTTTTAAGGCGGAGATAATTGGGATGGAAGGAGAAAATTTATTTCCTATTATCTCAACTATGGGTTGGTTAGGCCTACATAACCGCACTTTCTTATTGCGACAATCTATTTGGGCGTAATGAGATTCTAACCAATCCATTCCTAATATAATATCAAAGTTATTCATGGGTAGCAATACTAAATTGACACTCATTGTTTTTGTGCCTATCACTAACTCACAGTTTCTATAAATCAAGTCGGTTTTCCACGAAGTTCCCATAGGAATACTTACTTCTAACTCATATGATAAAATTTCAGGTTGAAGCATTAAACTAGAAAAGAATTGACAAGATATATAAGATTGCGTTGAACTGGGATCAATTAAAACTTTAGCTAGATGGTGGCAAATCAAAAGCGTACCTTCCACTACCATGGATTCGGAAGTTTTCTCCTGGTTTATGGCAAAGACCTTGCCTTGCACCAGTGGTTTTTCCCCGCGACTCTCGTTTCCTTTGACAACTCATTCTTGAGGGGGTGCTTGTGAAGGTCCTCATTGTGGACAATCTTTAAGAAAATGGTCACTACTCCCACACCGGATACATTTTCTTACCTTAGCCCAATATTGATTTTCAGTGTGGTTTGGCTTACAACAATAATTACATAACGTGCACGGTGGTGGGGGACCGTTAGGGTTTCGTCGGGAACCTGATAAATTTATCCGGGCAACCTTATTACTTCCTCCAAAATTTCGTCTAGTTGGGCTTCCTATAGGTATGGTGCTTACGAATTGTCCCCGTTTGATTTTCAATTGTTCCATAGTGCTTTCCGCTTTCAACGCAGTTTCTACGACCACAGTATATGTCTGGATCTGCATCGGTGCTAGTTTATCCTGTATCTCCATCCTTAAACTACCAATGAATTTCCATATTTTTCTTTCTTCACTTTCAACGAAATAAGGGGCAAACCTAGCTAATCGGGTAAACATCGCCTCATATCGGGCCACTCTTAACTCTCGCTGCTCGAGGTTTAAAAACTCTCTCTCTTTTTTCTCTTGTATGACCCGAGGAACGTATTGCTTGTTGAATTCTTAGACAAAGCTCGCCCACGTATGCGGAACCCTCGTTTCTTCCCACTTTTGGCTAACACGTTTCCACCAGTGTCTCGCATCCTCTTCTAGCCTAAAAGTGGCTAAAATAACTTCTTTCTCCTCTCCACACGACACGACTTCAAAAACCTTTTCAATAGCCTCCAACCAATTGGTATCCTTAACGTCATCCGGTTCTCCTCTAAAACTCGGCGGTCCTAACTTAACGAAAATGGCGATGGCATCATTGGCAGTCTCCGCATGATTGTGATTATGGTTATTTTGGTTTTCGAGTAGGGTAGTGATTCGTTCGACAATGGCCGTCAGTTGTCCATCCAGATTTTCATTATTTCCTCTTATCTATCTAGTTGTCATATATACACCATAAGAAAGTTCATTTTTAGTATCATAAACAAAACCAACAAACCCGTTTATTACTATAAATATAAGTGTTACAAGACATATGTACATCAAAAGTACACACACACAAATGCAAAACGTACACCATACTAGTGTGTACAACATCCTATCAACTAGTACACCTGAACAAAAGTTAGTACTAGACTTCCATCTTCACCACAACCCCTAACTTCAACTAATCGATGGCATAAGGGGAATAACGAGTTCCATCCCCGGGGTTGATCACTACAACCTATGGGACAGGTTTTGGAACCATGTTTGCCTCAACCATTCCGTAAAGATCCCGAATCCTCACATAAATCGCCTCAAAGAGGCTTTGGTAATGTTGATGGATTTGATAGATATGATGTTGGGCGCCCTCTAAACTTAGTTTTGTATGGTGAAGCTTCTTTTAAAGCTTCTCGTGGTCCTCACGAAATGAAGTTAGCTCTATTAGGAGATCATCGACTCGGAGCTGGGGTACTCTTACGGAAGAGATCCCGACACCACATGCATAATGAGCTCTATGGTAAGACAACTCACCGGAACGGCCCATTTTCCTACACAACAATTCGAAGGTTAAACAATTCAAAATCCAAAATTAACACTTTCACCAAAAACTGTGCTCTAATGCCACCTTTGACGACCCAAAACTACTGGCTAGTTATGAAAATACACTACGAATACTTTTATTATGCAAAGCTGAAAATTTTCATAAAAGTCATTTTGTTACATAGCAAACACCAAGTACATAATAAGATTCCTAAATACATGATAAAACTACAAAGACTTGTCCATGACTTCTTCTAGCCAAATGCTTCAAATCGCCCCTTGCCATCCTCTTCGTTGGTAACTTTATTTTCATGTCCGGCTAAAACATATTAACAACGTCAACAATGACGTTGAGTAGCAATTTCACTTAACACATAAGGTGCGTGTGTGTGACTTGAACGTGCATATTTTCATATACTTGCATCAACATTAACCATATAACATTTTAGATCATAAGAATCATAAATTCCAACACATTTCTATCGTTTTTCACCTCGATAGGCGGCTACCTTATCTCGCTGTGCCGTAAGTCAATTCCAACCAATACTGCCATCCTAACCAAACACTCCAGTGGTCATATCCCGGGCACATGCCGAATTTCCTATGGCCCACTTCAGTACATGGAACACTCCGCCCACGCAAGGTGGGATTAGGTAACGATGGAGAGTCGAGAACTATTTTAAGATCGGTAAACTCGTTGCTGCCCAGCTGAACTAGACTACATCCACCCAAATTATTTTTGGGCCCGAATACACATAATTTCCAGCACAATACAAACTGGTTTTCAGCACGGTGTGCAAAATTTCAGCATAGAACATAATTTCCAGCTTACACGTTTTAGGATGTGAACAGAATTTTTAGTTTGCAAAATACTAGACTTTCAGCTTAAAACATACTGAAATTACACACTGGGATTTCCAGCTTTGTAAAAATAGATTTTCAGCCTGTAAAATTCGAATTTTCAGTCTTGAAAAATAGGATTTTTCAGCTGTGAAATAGTATTTCCAGTTTTTAAAACAGAATTTCCAATTTCGAAAACAACTATAATTTTCATCTTTAAACACTGTATTTACAACTTCTAACACAAAACTAAAACTCTAAACACATAGATAAATCCTAAACAAGCATAAACCCTAATTTTCGGCAACATAAATCCAGTAGAATGTTCAAATTTCCAGCACAACCATTCATAAACACACAACATTCATTTAGCTAAACTATCAAGAAATCCTTTAGGACTAAGATAGTAACCAACTTGTAGTTACATCCCATGTTCTAATAGGGGAATAATATGCAAACACTATAAGAAAACTAGCTCATTTCTTAAGAGAAATCACTATGTTCTCTAAGAGGATTTTCTTCTTTTTCTTTCTAGGTTTTGAAAACTAAGTGGTGCAAGAAGGAGAAAGGGTGAAATTGGGAGTGAAATGAACAAGCAAGAGGGAGATGTGAGAGTGTGCGTGTGTGACTGACTGCTTGTGTGTGTGGTGTTTTTGTATTTTCTTGCACATTTAACTACTTATAACTAGTGTTAGAAGAAATATGATGAAAATAGAATTAAGTCTTAATCTAATCATGCTTACTTTCCAACTCAATATCCAACTAATAAGTCTAAGGGTGCTTAGTGGTTGTCTATGTGTGCTTAGTGGTAGTCTCCGTGATTCTTGGCCATACATGTAGGTATAATTCTAGAGAAGTATATACACATGGATGGTGATTGGTGGAAGATTGCGACCTAAGGATTAATATCTACCATGTATTGAATTTATGTACCCATAAATGCCTCAAAACCGTCCCTGCCCCTTTATTTTCTGAAAATTGTGAGTTATTTCATGTATCTTGGATATTTTATTTAAAGTATGGAAGAAAATAATCTCTAGAAAATAATTCCATCTATATATATACACGCACATATATATATAGTATTATGTCTTAGTAATTCAAATAAGTATTTGCAAGATTATTTTTTGAAAGTGACACATTTTGATGAAAATGACATTTATAAGAATTATAAAGAAAATTCCTAATCTAATGTGTGTGTGTGTGTGTGTGTGCGTGTGTATATAACCGTGTGTAGGTATATATATACATTTTCTTGAATTTTTATGCATAGAAGGATGGTTAATCAAGACAAGAAAATAATTCCATGTAGATGCATGTTGTAAATAAAACGAGCACATATTGCAAAACACTATGACTACGTAAATGATGCATATAAACATGTAAATCACATACATTTAAGCATATATAATAGAACGTTTTATGAAAGATCGGGCCCTTTCAAAACTAACCAGTTCTCACTCAATTAATCTAAGTATTATGAAGTATTGCATAAGATTTAACACCGCCTTAGAGCTCAATTAATATTAAACTCATTCTCATGCAATTTAATATCGATTGATTTAGTTAAATAGGGGCAACAATCACGAATGGTGGAAATGGTTTAAGGTAAACTATCAAATTATATGTTACAATTTTACATTCATTCAGAAAGTTGTTAGATAATTTAAACTCTTATCCTTAATTTATGACATAGAATTGTCTTGGTGCTCTAGATGGCACTTACATACCAATAAAGGTGCGTGATGCAGACAAGACGAGATATCAATTAAGGAAGGGGCAGATTTGAGTTAATGTTTTGGCAGTTTGTGACTTGCACATGAATTTCATTTATGTGTTTACCGAATGGGAGGCTTCCGCAGCAGACGATCGCATATTACACGATGCCTTAATTCGGCCAAAAGGTCCAAAAGTGCCAAGAGGTATAATGGAGAGCAAAATCATACTTTTCAAAAAAATAAAAATTGTGCTTTTTTGATATTTGCTTGGTTTTTGCATTCGTCTATTTGGTTACTATATTTACACACACACACATATATATATACACAATTTTTTTTTTTGGTCAAAACAAGGAATTACTATCTCTGTGACGCTGGTTACACCAATGGCGAAGGTTTCCTAGCACTGTATTGTGGTGTTTGCTGTCATTTGAAAGAGTGGGGAGGTGGGGTTAGGTCTCTGCGTTCTCAAAATGCACGTGAATTATTTAATCTCAATCACTCAAAGGCTCGAAATGTAATTGAGCGGGTGTTTGCGATGCTGAAAGCTAGATGGGCTATTCTTAGGAGTCATGCCTTTTACCCAATTGAGATCCAGAATAAAATGATAGTGGCGTGCTGCCTTATCCATAACTACATCCATCGCAAGATGCCCACTCATCCGATTGAATTTGAAGTGTCGGAGATATCGGAGCCAAACATTGATGATGGATTGAATTATATAAAGCATGTAGAGAGCACCCGTCAATGGACCCAATGGCGTGACGAATTAGCCAACAGCAGGTTCAACGAATGGCGCCATAGGAATTAAGTGTGTCTGTTAGGAACATGATAGTTCCACAAAACCACCACAATAAATTTGTGCACTCGGATAAGTTTGTTTAGTATGCTTTTAGAAATTGTTATGTCTACAAAAGACAGGTTGTGGGTTTTTTTTCTTTTGCTAAAAATTTGTGCTTACTAGTTCTTCAAAATATAACTTTTGTCTCAACTTTGCATTGTATGTTCCCATATGTGTGGATTCTTCAAATGTTGTTGAACAATATGTTCGTGGTATCTTTTTTCACTTAAATCATTTAAGTAGGTAATCATATACAGTATACCTCTTAACAACAACAGGGTTTTTTGTTACCTTCTTCATTTTATTTTTTTTTTGTAAATCTTAAAATGCATGGTTCATATTCCCTATTTGACTTCATTAGTGTGTGTTGCATGGAAATGGAGCAAAATGAAAATAATTGCCCAAAAGTGAAGTCATGTTGTGCTTGGCTTTGGTTGAGGAGAAAGCATTCATTGAGGCTTTTAAAGACATATTAAGCTTGGGATTTAAATCCCAAAATGAGTTCAAAAGTAGTTTTCTCATCCAATTGGGGCATCACATGCGAGCTACACTTCCAGGAACCAACCTTTAGTCAGAGCCACACATCAGTTCAAAATATGGTTCATGGAAAAAAAATACATCGGTGCATCCCAAGCCCTAGGTCTTAGTGGTTTCAACTCGAATTCAAACATCTTCACTGTCGAAGCTGAGCCAAAATATAGCTCCCCTTATTGACGATAAATATTTCAAAACTGATATTCTGATTAATTCTATATATATCATTTTAATTTTAATTTTAATTTTTTCTTTTAACGTGACCTAAGTATTCATTGTTTATGATAAGGCCTTCTCAAAGCTTTCGTATGTGCGTGGGAAGTCTTCCAATGAAGTAAGAAATTTATGAAGCAATTGGTGCACTTCCAATGATGATTCCGTTGGAGGACCATATACATGTCTTATACATGATAGCAAAGGACAACACAACTATAAATATGTTCTTTAGCATGCCGAAGGCGGCATGGATGGGAATGGTTCAATTGCCTCAGAAAGGGAAATTGAATTGATAGATGCATGTTCTGTAGTGTATTGCATTTTTTGTCAAAAAAAAAAATGTATGGCCTTTTGTATATGCTTGTTATGTTCTGGACTTGATGCCCTTTTCATATGTACTTGTCATTCTGTGAACTTCAGCATCATTATTAACAATTTTGGTTGGGGTTGTAGGAACAGAACATGAGTTTATGGTATTTTGATGTATTAAACTAAGGAAATCATGAAGTGATATTTCTATGGTATATTTACATATATGTTTAAATATTGAATTTCATACTTCCACTTAAATTACAGCCTACTATGAGACATGAAAATTGTAGCTGACTGTCGAACTCAAAGGATGATAGAAAATTGCATAGCTAAACACTTCTATAGAATGGATGATAGACTATTCGATACCTAAACACAATCAAAAGCAATTCGATTGACTACAACGAACACATAATAGGTGAGAGAGACCAATAATCAATACGTAATAGGAATGCATTTCACTAAACAACATATAAAGAAAAAAGATCATAAGATCCACTGCCGTCGAACACTTATACCATAAATCATCATCATCCATGTCCTTGACCAGTATTAGCTCCTCAGCTGAGTAATTGGGTTCTTCAGAAAAAAATGGCAGCTTGTTGTCGTAAGAAAAACCACTTTAGCTTGTCCTAATAGTACATTCCTTGCATGCGAAATTCCCCTTGCCTAGTTGTCTCCTGTACAATGTTTAAAATTATAGTATGATAGTCAACATGCTAACAACGAAAACCATAGCGAGGCTAGATTGAAGGGTCAGAAAGAAACAAATAGCTCACTGAGTTTCCAATATGGTTCCAATACGCATCCGTTACAGCGGCCGTGTTCCCATGAGTATCATAATCAACCCCTGGGAGTACTTTCCACTTATGAAATTCAATGAGCTTGTTACGCGGTTGAATTTGTTTCAAACGAATCTTTATGTGAGAAATTGATGTATCAAACCTTCTGCTTAGTTCAGAGAATAGATAACTACAACATTGAACCATCTTTGGCCCGGTACTAATGTTGTTATCTTTTGCATGTTCCCACATTCGGCCCATCAAAACTCGTTCCTCACATGGCATCAATGAGACATTGTAAGATAAAAGGTATTGGAATCGGATAGATCTCTTGCTTAGGGGCATTTTCTCTAGAGTAATGTTTGAAATGAAAAAAATTGATTAAGGAGCTTTAAACAGACAATATCGATAAATTATTTCTTGCTTAATTTTAATGAGTTTGTACTACTTTCCAATTACTCCTATTATATCTATTCAACTTTTTTTAGGTAGCATACAAATAATCAATGTAATACCTAATAAAAAATTGACCATTCATTGTACGGAAATGACAAGTAATGGGTCAATTGGAATAGTGTTCCCTTGTAAACACTTTCAAGTCATGGACATGATATATCAGTACAGAAAAAAGAAATAGTTACATAGAATAGTTGTGCACAACTCAGGCAATTTGTCGTGTTTTAAGGAGGTGCAAATATTATTGAACTTGGAACCATAAATTTGGCCATTAAATTACAACTATATTTGCACTAATTCCACATTTGTATTGATAATAGCCATATCACTGCATTGTTATTCTATCTTGATTGCTATTGTGTTCACTACTTAAAAAATTACACACCTACAAATTCGAAACAGCAATGCCAAGACAATCTGTAGCAGCTCGTGCGTAAGACATTGATCCAAACACCTTCTTCAACAAACATTATTGGACATTTGAACATGATCACAGGATCATCAATTATTTGAAGACAAGGGCAAATGACTATGTAATGGTCGGTATAAATATGAACGAAGCTATTATGCATCATGCACATCAATGCATGAACTCACACTCTGACCGTGAATAGTCGTATGAAGCAATTATCCTGCCAGTGCAAAAAATTGCTAGGTATGATACCTTCAAAGCGCTGATTAGAACACCCGGTATTCGGTACGACAAGTCCAACAATAACGTGTATGCTAACGATGTTGTATGGAATAAGGTGAATAAGGTTTTTTTTTTTTTTTTTTGGAAAAAAGGGGCAATAATGACCCCAAAATTTATTTATAACCACAAACCATCAGTACATCAGTTGAGCCAAATACATAACCTAAAGTGCAGCTAGTAACAAAAGTAGTAACAAAATTACACTTAGCGCCTAACTCACCTATGCAATAAGGTGTATAAGGTAATGATAATTTTCTTAACTGAAAAATTGAATTTGAAGTTTGTACTCACATATGAACTGACGGGTATTTTATTAAAATATCAATTCATTTTGTATTAGCGACACCCCTTGGGACTTACATATTGGTATACGGGAGATCCTGCTTGGACTGACTTGCAGGTGGTTTTTAACAACTTATAAAGGTGTAGAAATTCAAAAATCCGAACACTACTTCAATACAGTGCGGTTATCGAATCAAATCTGTGTAAGTTCTGAACATTGTACGAAATGCTCATAGTTGAATTTCTATCTATGTGGTAGTTTTTTGTGGGTGTGAGGTGATGACAATAAATGCTTATCTAACACTGTACGAAATCATTAAAGTGCATGGCCGAAAAATATACATATATAATTTTCATTAATGTGTTGTGTGAAAAAAGCTGAGCACCTTAAAAACACATGATAAACACACAATCTTCTTCATGGATTTCGGTCACATCCACAATTCAATTTTGCGTCCTTAAATCGGAGCTCAATTGAATACATTTTGAAGTGGTGGTTGAACCATATTGCAACCGAAATAAATGGTGAAATAATGAAACTAATCTATCTTTTAAAAACAACATTCCCAAGTAGTTGTAGGAAAACAAAGAACTCCACCACATATTAAAGCTCATGCTCAAGATTTGTAGTCACTAATAATAGTGACATATAAAGCATTATGCCAAACAAAGGTGGATTCCCATCTCAAAGTGACATGTTTTACACAGTTGAGTGGATGCAACAGATTGATGAGCACTTCATTTGGTCGATCGGCTTTGATGCGTTCGTAGAAGAAAGAGCACTTATGGCTTTCGATCGTAAGTTCATTACATTTATCATGGAATCCATAAACAAACAATACAATCCAGTTTCAATTACTATTACTGCTTGACAAAATTCCATCTTGCTCATTATCATTATCTTACATGGTCTGCAATTCTTAAGTATCCACAAGTACGTTACAATAGGAAAACTCAAAAATGTTCCGCTTCCCTAGAAATGGGGGACTACATATGCCAGCTCATAACTCTGTATCAATTTGATAATCTGTACTAACATATATGATATAATCATTCTTATTCTGGAATTTTTGGTGTACCACGAGTACACGATCTTGGAGCCGTGTATATTTTAGAGCTAGAGCCTTTGTTTACACAACTTGAAACCCTATTCGGCCCTGAATCTGCCTGTCTCATCACTATGCTGAATAAGGTAGTTCATAATAATAATACGAACTTGGATGAGGTTGTTGACCAACGACTAAATGGTAAGAGACACAAACTATCTATTATAATATATATATTCTCTAAAAAGAAAGATAAAAAATTATATGGATGCCTCATCTTGTTAAGTTTGTAATTTTTAGTTACCATAACAATAATTACAATTTGGTGTTCTTTGGTTAAGGTTATCTAAGGAAAAAATTGATATTCGATGCGCCAAAACAATGGGGTGGCCTCAATGGCAATGCTGTGCAATCAAGCAATATCGGTCCACATATCAGATTCGCACAAAATCAAAGCTCTGTCGACTACTCCCAGTGGGTTGTGGATTCTAATTCCAATCATAGTTCATGTACATCATGCTCTTGCCCAAATGATACAGCTTTCAACTGATCATGTCGAGACTATATATTTTGCAAACATTAGACTATAGAATCTATTAGGTATATTGTTGCTTAATTTGTTGCTTTGTTTATTTTCTTTCTGTGTGCTTGCAATTACTACCTAAATTTTGACTTTTGTTTGTCTTAATGGGGCCCCTGTTGCTGGATATGGGTAGTCTTTAATGTTACCGAAATGTCACTTGTTTTGGACTTGTAACCAGGGACTTTACTTATTCTCAAAAATTATCAAAATGAATATATTTTGTTGCAGGTTATAATATTGGTCCTTGTCCGAATTCACTTTAATTTGCAATTCCACTTAATTCAAAAGTATGTAAACTAGACGACGGCATACCACACACACTTTTTTCTTCTTTTGTTTTTTTTTCTTTTCTTTTCTCTTTTTTTATCCTTTTTTTTAATAACAACATTTCCCAGTACCCTCTTCTGCCAAATGTGACCTCAGTACCATCGGGCCCTCCGATCTACAAGCAAAGCACTCTCGAAAGTGGGGGGTAAAAAGGATGGGCAAGCAACTCACATTTTATAAAAATTTTAGGTATAATTTTCTCTAAAATCACCAAACTCAAATAGGGCAAGTGCAAGAGTGAAAACGCATACCCAAAAAGATAGATAAACCAACTGTTTTCACAAATTTTAGCAAGACAAGGGCAAGTACAATAATAGAACTACAACCATTACAAAACAGCAGCAAAACGACTCACAACATTAAGCTAAACTCTAAAAGACACTTACTAAACTAGAAAAGAGATTACTTCGCACCCCCAAACTTAATTTAACCATTGTGTTCAATGGTACAGAAGCATACTAATTCAAAACACAAAGCAGAAACAAAATACAGGAAAAATACAAGAGAGAGTACAGAAAACATCCCTGGACTGGAGCTAACTCTCCATATCGTCGCTGTGATCATCGTCCAAAGGTGGTAGTGTTCGCGGAGGTCCAAATGGTGGAGTAGGTGGCCTTGGGAACTCTAAGTGTTCGCCATATGGCGGTCTTTGATTGGAGTTGCTTGCTGCCTAGGCAGCTAAGCCTCTTGGGAATCTTGACTATGCATTGTGTTTCTCTGCCACTGAAGCAGGACTAGAGTCTGAAGACAAAAATAAAATACTAACTACTCAAAATCAAAATAAACAACTTAATAAATTAAAGAAAATAATATGAAGCTTGGGTTGCCTTCCAAGTAGCACCGTTCTTTATTGTCTTTGGCTAGACGTTGCAGTGCTTCATGGGGTATCTTCCAATTTGAGTAGGGCAACTTTACAAACAAAGTCACCCTCGTAGTAATGCTTTACCCTTTGGCCATTCACCCTGAATCTTTCAACTTCTTTGGTCTCAATTCCCACACAACCGGGGTCAAAGATCTTGTTTTGAACCATCACTTTTTTTGTCCTCTCCTTGTAAATTTGATAACTCTCATAAATCTCCAACCTGTTGGACTGCTCCCTTCCAACAATTAGTAGTGAATCTGGGACCTTGATGCATTCCTCAATGGCATTGGTTGTTTCTTTGAACTCACCAATCAATGCACCCTCAAGCTCATCACTAAGCTCAGCTCTATGCATGAGAGGCGGTGCTATTGCATCAAGAACACCAACAGAGAAATATTCATGTTCAGTAGGGTATTTCAGGGTATCAAAAATGCTGAGCTTTGCCTCTTCATCACCAACCCTCATAGTTAGCTCACCTTTTTGCACATCTATCAGAGTTCTGCCTGTTGCCAAGAAAGGTCTTCCTACAATCAATGGTATATTCCTATCTTTTTCCATCTCAAGTACAATAAAACCAGTTGGAAAATTAAATTTACCAACCTTCACTAGAACATCTTGAACTATGCCCGCAGGATAAGCTAAGCTCCTATCCGCTAATAACAATGTAACAAATGTAGGCACAATCTCCCCTAACTCAAGCTTCTTATAAATAGACATGGGCGTCAAATTAACGCTTGCCCCCAAATCACACAATGCACACCCCGCATATTTACCTCCCATAGAACATGGAATTAAGAAGCTACCTGGATCCTTCAGCTTGGGTGGAAGCTTGTTTTGCATGATAGCACTGCATTCTTCTGTCAATGCTACAGTCTCACACTCACCCAAACACCACTTTCTAGACAGGATCTCTTTCATGAACTTCACATAATTGGGCATCTATTCCAAGGCTTCAGCAAAAGGATGTTTATCGAAAATTTCTTGAAAATATCCAAAAATCGTTGGAACTGTTTGTCGAGCTTACTTTCCACAGCTGTTGAGGGAAAGGAAGAGGAGGTAATACTACTTCTGGTTGCTCAATTTTCTCTTCTTCAGCTTGCTGTGACCCGATGGCTTTGTTCTGCTTGGATTGATTAGGCTCTTCTTCAGCTGACTTCTGAATCTGTACTTTTTTGTTCTACTTGATCACAGTTTATTTCACTTTGCCACTTCTAAGAGTGATTGCATTGACTATCTTCTTTGTTGTACCACCACTGTAGGGGGTTTGTGTATCAAAAGGTAAGGCCTTAAAGAATTAGCTATTTGGCCCATGGTCTTCTCTAGTATTCTCATAGAAGCTTCGCAACTCTGCATCCATGCATTTATTTGTTGCATGAGCTGTTGCAATTTTTCTTCCATGAAGTTCTTTTTCTCAATTGGTTGGGACCTCTGCTGGAAATTTGGTTGGAAACCTAGTGGCACAGGTGGTCTAGAAGATGATGAAGCATCTTGAGTGTTGCTCTATGAGAAGTTAGGATGGTTCCTCCACCCGAGGTTGTATATGTTGGAATACGGGTTGTTTTGATTTCGGTTCTGATTACCCACAAAGTTGATAGCTTCTGTTCCCTGTATATCTCTAAGTAGGAGTGGGCAATAATCACTCAGATTACCTTCTACACTCTCTTCACATGCACTCGCAATCTGCTATACCTGTTGTATTTGCTGACTTTGTCCAACAGAAAGACTATCGAACTTGCTATCTAGCTTCCTGAGTACAACTTCAAAACTTGTTGCAATTTGGGCTGCTACTATTGTAGAAAAACCAACTTGGTGAATACCGACAGCTCTAGATGAACCATTCCTCTCTTGGGTTCTAAAGTTGTTAGAGGTCAGCTCCTCTAATAATTCAAATGCCTCATCGGGGGATAAATATAATAGCGATCCTCGGGCAGTGGAATCCAATTGGGTGGCCCATTTAAATGTCAACCCATAGTAAAAACGACGAACTTGTGTGGTTTCAGACAGCCCATGGTGTGGACATCTTCAAAGCAAACCCTTGAATATCTCATAAGCATCAAAGAGAGATTCATCGTCAAACTGGTTGAAATTATAAATCTCTTGTGTGAGTTTCTCGGTTCTAGCATGAGGGAAAAACTTACTAAGAAACTTTGTAACCAGCTAGTTCCAAGTGGTTATGGAATTATGTGGTAGAGAATCCAACCACTCTTTTGCTTGTCTATCTAACGGTTTGTTGAACAACCTCAATCTGATCTCTTCTGGTATCATTCCAGTAGCAACAAAGTTATCCACGATCTCAAGAAAGTTCCTAATGTGTGTATTAGGATCTTCAGCTGGCAAACCATAAAATCTGATCTCCCTTAGTGATTGATTTGTGGCAGTGTCCACATGAAAATTAACAGCTCTCAGTGCTGGTCGAATAATACTGAATCCAATATTGTTAACAATATGCTGAATGCCACATTGTTAACATTGACTGCTCCATCAGCCTGATTATTTCTTTGATTAGCTCAAATAATGTCAACCTCTTGAGGATTGACCTCTTCGTTCCACTGCCTGTTGTCTTCATCCATTGATGATGACTCCAACGACCCTAATTCCTTGCGTGCCTTAGTCAATCTCCTATTGTCCCAACAAAATTTTTCAATCTCCGGGTTGTATGTGTACTTTGGTGGACCTCGACTGTGCACAAACTAGAGTACCTATCAGTAGATATAAAAAGAATTAAGAATAACGAAATTGCAAAAAGAAAATAAGAAAACTTAGAAAGATTAGTCCCCAGCAACGGTGCCAAAAACTTATTGCATTGTATAATGGTACACGCAAGTATACGTACCGCACAAGTAGTATAAAATGTCGATCCTACAGAGACTAATTCCTAAGCAATTTTCTTATCTTCTTTACACACTTGTTACTTCTTAATTTGAGTAATTAAAAGTAAAAATATGAGCAAGTTGTGAATTTGAGAATAAGTAAGACAAGATACAAAGTAATAAATTGTGAAAAAATACCAAGATAACATAATCTAGGTTTTTAACTTCCTATTGTATGTCTTTTAATCGATCCTCATAATCCTCTCTATCATGTAAGAAAGCATGCTCAATAATCCAAAATTCTATTTTATCTAAATTACTCTTTCGATATAGTATAAACCTTATTAACTAGATTAATCCTCTATATCTCTATGAGAATTGAACCTAGATAATAGCATTAAGAACCAATTCGAGTGACTGCCTAAGGTAAATTGGTACTCTTGTCCTTCCTATGAATTATATTCCCAAGAAATATAAACTTAGGCTACTTTGTTCAATTCTAAACCATGAAATCCTCTTTCGAGCTCAATCAAGGTTAACAAATCAATTTTAATGGTGGCCAATCACTAGAATACATTAAGACCCAAACAAAACAATTGAGATGCAGAGTACGTAATAGAGATTCATAGAGTTCAATCACAATCCATACAAGGTTCCATCAAAAACCTAGAAGCGAGTTTGGTTTACCATACAAATAGAATTCATGGCAAAAACTATACAGAAAATAGACATGAATAACAAGAAGAGATTGAAAGAAGAAAACTCGTTTGTGGCGTGAATCTCCTTCTCGATCTAAGACTCCTTCAGTGATTCAAATCTTCTCTTTTGCCCTCTACGTTCTCTCTCTGTCCAGAACTCCCTTTCTTTTTTCCCAAAACTGCCTTTTTTAAGGTAAAAACCGTGAGATGCAGAAATTCTGCAAACTTCAAATTAACCACCTCCACCTAGGTGGTCAGAGAATACCGCCTAGGCGGCGAGCTCTCAGGAAAATGTCTAACTAGAGTTCCTTAGTGCCGCCTAGGGGGTGCTGGTAGCTGCTTAGGCGGCCACGCCCCTGGAACTGGTTCTCGCTTCCTTCAGTACCGCCTAGGCGGTCTTGGTCATCGCTTAGGCAGGTTCTTCTACAATGCATTTTTTTTCACTATCTTTTTGCTTTCTTTTCTCTCCAAAATCGTCTCTACAAAATGGGACGAAAATAATTAAACTAAAACTAGCACTTGAACTTAATTTG
This sequence comes from Petrea volubilis, assembly GCA_026212405.1. NCBI lineage: Eukaryota > Viridiplantae > Streptophyta > Magnoliopsida > Lamiales > Verbenaceae > Petrea > Petrea volubilis. The sequence continues at coordinate 8,058,820 of CM047881.1, read as the reverse complement.
GGCCGATATTATTAACTTAGATACTAAAATAACTCCATAAAATAGAGTTATCACATGCCTTGCTCTTACTTGAATGTACCTTATACTTTACCATATGCTTTCTCATCATCAAAATCATTTTTCTGCAATTCACATGGTGAATGCCAACAAAAAAAGGTGGGCTATCAACATAGACCTGCTATGTACTTCTCTAGATGACGCAACCTATTGCATTGAAAAAAAAAGGATGAACCAGCTTTCTAGTCCCCTATAAAGTTTATTCAGTAAAACAAGTATGCATTGTACAAGTCCCTGTACAATGTAGTCAATACCCTATCCAAAACGGTAATCACAATTGAATCTAGGGATTTGTCAATAACAACAACAAAACTAATGACAAGCTACACAAATTACAAATACATAAACCATTCCAAAAAAGTTAAACCAAAATTACAATATTGAGAATCACACACACTGTTTCGATTACAGAACATATACTCATTCATCACCCCTCACCGAAAGATTGCTCTCCAAAGAGAAAATTATAAGTGTCAGTCTAATACTCGGACTATTTGGTATTTGTAAGGATGGCTCAATTATAAGAGCAACATACTCAATATCGAAGGGCCTGTCACGGCATTTCGATAAAAACACTAGAGATAGTTGTCAATGAGTTTGCCGTCTCTATTCCAAACCGGATTGTCAACGTCATGTACATATTTCTTCCAGCTACAATCATCACTTGAAATGGTATGATTCAAAATGGACACGGCTTGTACTGAGATTCTTAGAGCCCTTTACGAACAACAAATCTTATATTCATCCGACGAAATCACATACCTGCAATCCATTGCACTCCTAACAAACAAATTCAACAAAATTCATATATCCACTGCAAATAATAACAAAACACTGCTCAAAATAATATTTGTGTGTCTCAAACTTATCAGAGGAATATAACTTCAATTCTATTGTAATTTCTAACGCAACCAAACTTAGTAGGACTCAGTCCTATTAAACAGGTACAAATATGACATATAGGTCCATTTTGTGAAAAAAAAACCTAAAATCCATAGACAAATGGAACAGGGATTCATTGATGCTTATTCACCCAATATTGGTTTGCAGTATAAAAGATAATCTCGTCCAACGGTATTAAGAGGCACAAATAGGAACCTACCTTCATTATTTATGAGAATCTCTGAATGTTGAAATACAATCATCTTTCCCTTTTCGTTGAGCAAGAATTGAGAGAATTTGGTATTGAGTAAATTGAATAGAAAAGAGACAGCTGCCTTTATAAGTGGGGTTTCAATTTATTTTTGGTTCCAAGGGCAGCCTGGTAAATGCACTAATTATACACCCACTACACCGGTCTACAAGTAAACAATAGGACTGGGCCACCATTGATTAGCCCACCATTCAACCCACAAGTAAACATAGACTTATGATGCAAACATAATAGCTAACCCGGTGTTTAACCAGCTCACAACTACACCACTAAATAGCATTAATGGAAATGTAAACATGTCCTTAAAAGGAGAACATCTTATTTTTCGTCACATAGGCTAAGCTTTAATCTTTTTTTTTTTTGTTCTACAAGTTAGTATTTATTTTAATTTTGATATCAAAAATTAATGAATACAACAAACTTAACATCTCATATGAGTTTCTTTTTTTTTCGTTAATAATTTGGCCAACGTCGACAAGTATACAACACTAAGAAGAAAAATAAAGTCCTGAGAAGAAATTTAAAATATTTTTAAACTGTAGTACCAAAGTTAGACTAAACTAAATTTATGGTAAAAAAGAAAAGGAGATTTTCCATTTTCAATAAACATAATTGTTGAGTAGAAATCTTACATAATCATATGGGGTGCGTGTGTGAAATATGTGCCTATTGTCACATAATCATCCAAGCATATGAACACGTAATTTTTCAGCATATAGTCACGTAATTTTCACATTTTATACCTTTTTCCACATTTATGTGTGGCTGCCTTATCTCACCATACTGTCATTCTCACTTTCCAACCAAACATGCCAAATCCCAACCAAAATAACATCGATGGTCATATCCTGGGCATATGACGAATTTCCTACGACCCACTTCATTACATGGAACTCTCCATCTATGCAAGGAGGGATTAGGCAATGAGAGAAAGTCTATAACTATTTTAAGACCGGCAAGCCCGTTGCCGCCCGACCAAACTCAACCCCATCTACCCCTATCACTTTTGGGCCCATCAAGCACACGTAATTCACATATCTCACATGATTTCTCATATAAAGCATAATTTTTAGCTTACTAACACATATTCGAAATATTAACACATATATGACACTAGTGATTGTACATGCTTTCCTACTCATTTTATGAACATAAAGCATATTACACATAGAAACATGTTTTCCAATCGTTCTATGGCACCAACATGCAAGACTAAACTCACTTATGCATTTGAAGAATTCCCTACTTCCTAAGCATTTAGTATCATAAATGCATCAACATATATATATATATATATAGACACACACACACAACTAGAATCAATAAATGCACTAATATATCTAATTATCTATACTAACTTGTAGTTACATCTTACGACCTAGTAGGTGAGAATAAAGAGCTAACACAAATGCCAATTAACTCATGAACTAGGCAAGATTTCTATCTTTTCTAACTTTTTTCCTCTTTCTTTTCTTTTATTTTTGAAGTAGTGTAAGTGTGAAGTATTGTTGGAGAATTAGAGTGAAATGAAGCAAAACAAGTTGAAAAGTGTGGGTGTGTGTGCTGTGAGCTTTAGTGTGTGTGTACAGTGTTCTTGTGTTTTTTTAATGTAATGTATTCTTATAAGTATTAAGAGAATAGAGATATAATTATTATATAATTAAGTCATTTTCTAATTATTACCCCCCTTACAACTCAATTCGCAACTCAATGTCTAATTCTAGCTTAAGTGAGAGTCTAAATGCATAATTCATCATCTAGTTTAATTCAAACCTTACATGTATATACATATCTAGAAGCAAACTTACATGTTCAAATATACATTAAATGCCAAGAGAATTGGAGAGCAAGAAACATTATACACCATATATTTATATTATATATATATATACACACATACACACAAATTCATTCCCCCCCCCCCCTTCTTTCTAAAATTAGGATTGTTTTGTATAATTATTCAAATTTTACTACGAATAATACCTAAAGACATAAAATATAATTTTATATATTTGTATATATATCAATTTTGAAAATATATGCATATTTTCATAAAATGCAAAATATATATATATATATATATTTATCATAGTCTTATGATCTAGTATTTAAAATATTATTATAATGTGAAAATGACACATTTTTGTGAAAATGACATTAACAATAAAATTAACCCTACATTTATATATATGTATATTTTCATATATATATATATATATATAGATATGTATGTTTGAAATTTATACATTTTATGATTACTAAATAAAATAGGAAAATAATTTCAATAATTATGCATGTTGTAAATAAAATATGCATATGTATTACAAAGTATTTAATGCAAGAAAATGTCACATAACAAGCATAAATTAAACATATAAACATTTAAATAACACATATTTAAACATAAAATGTCTAAATAACATTGGAAAAGGAAGGAAAAATCGGGTCCTTTCAGTTTTTATACTAATAATAACACAATTTTATGCTAATTATTCTTCTAGGCTTGCCAAAAATTATGGAGGATCTAGGCATAGTTAACTTCAAGTGGAGCTAGCGGGGTAGAACTTTGAATGACCCTTTGTACTCAATAGAACTTTAATTGTTTTGATTGATCCATAGTCTTTCTAAAATTAGAAGTAGTTGGTATGCTAAAAAAAAATGACCATGAATTGAAAATTGTGAAGACAAAGCCTAAATATGACCTTCTATTGACATTGAGAATTCTCATGGGAAAATTGAGATTTTAGTCCATTGATTTACTGAAAAGTTTTCTCTGACAATTTGGCTTTGGCAACACGTCATCAAATTTCTCTCAACCTACTGCTGCGAATCCCAATAAGTAAAAAGTTACTTTTTTATAAAGCGAAAAATAAGTGAAGTGAATATTTAGGTTATTGAAATTATTGAGAAATAAGTGAAGTCAATAATTATATTTTTTTATAACCGAAAAAAGTTATATACTTATTATAATTTGTTCATTTAATTTGAAGTTTTTTATTTGGTTTAACCAATATAACATAATTCCGTTGTAATTTATTCATTAAATACATCATTTTCTAATTCTTTTTTTTTTAATTTATAAAAGAAAAAATTACACTGACCACCCCTGAGGTTTGGATAATTTACGAAAAATCCTCCTGTTTTTTCAAAAATTACCAAAAATCCCCTAAGGTTATATCCATATTACAAACTTATTTGAATTTCTGAAAATACCCCTTCTCTTTTTTTTTGCATGATTTACACTGACCACCCTGAGATTAGGCTAATTTACGAGAAACTCCCTGTGGTTTCAAAAATTATCAAAAAGCTCCTGAGGTTATACTAATATTACAACTAGCACCTACTTAGGTTGACTTATAAACAATATTAATTCTTTTTTTTTTTCCCTCTGTAATATTGTTATCATAAAATTTTCATGTAATAGATTTAGAAAAAAAATGTGATTACTTATTCAAATAAATATTCCGTATTTAATGTTATGAATTTATACAAAATATACGTAATATGTGCTAAATTTATATTTGAGAAAAATATAATTATATGCATCGTATATATCCATTATGTGAAATGAGAAATATAAACATTGATTGAAATAAAAAATTGAAATTAAATAATGTACTTGAAAACTTTATTTAGCTTGAGGACGCTAACTCATTTCTCTTAAAATTTACTCCGTATTAGCGATAATACAACATACTTGATGTGTTGGTAGATACCTTTAATGTATTAAATTCAGAATATTTATTTGAATAAATAATCACATTTTTTTTTCAAATTTATTACATGAAAATTTTATAATAACAATATTACAGAGGGGGAAAAAAAAGATTTAATAATATTCATAAGTCAACCTAAATAGGTGCTAGTTGTAATATTGATATAACCTCAAGGGATTTTTGGTAATTTTTAAAACCACAGGGGATTTCTCGTAAATTAACCCAATCTCAGGGTGGTCAGTGTAAATCACCCAAAAAAATGGAAGGGTTATTTTCGGAAATTCAAATATGTTTGTAATATGGATATAACCTTAGGGGGTTTTTGGTAATTTTTGAAAAAGTAGGGGTTTTTTCATAAATTAGCCAAACCTCAGGGGTAGTCAGTGTAATTCGCCATTTATAAAATATATTTCTTTCTTTTTTAATCAGTATGGAATATCTTAATTAGGATATTTTGTCTTGACAAAATTTTTCTTAGGATTTCAATGTCTAAAGCAATTGAAGAGAACTACGAATGGAATATATATTCAAAAAATTCATAATAACAAAATATAGGAGAATGCCTCTAATGGATACAGTCATAATCGTTTGAAATGAAACCGAAAGGTATCGATTTTGTAAATTTTCCTTTCAATATTGGGGTTAGTATGAAAATTACGCAGTTTTGTGTGTGTGTGTGAGCGCGCGCGCGCGTGTGCACAATTTCACCAATAAAGTTGTAACAACTTGTATATATTGTCTTTTTTTTTTTTTTAGGTGAATTATCTATCTTTCTATCTATGTATTTTTATATGTCTGTACTTATTTATATTTGAGGCGTTGTTTGATTTTGATTTGATTAATTTTAACCAAATAATTATTTTTTTTCAAAATTTTGAGTTCCTACTTCCTCAGTTAGAACTACTCTCTCTCTATTTCACTTCGGAGGTGTCTAAGATTTGCTTTGTTTATTTTAAATCTTAAATATTCCACTAAATGGCTCTTTTTTTTTCTTTTTTTTTGTTTTTCTATGATTTTTATATTTGTACAATATAAAAAACAAATTAAAAGATATTTTTGTCTTTTATTTAGATGCATACCGTAATCCTTTCGGCAAATAACTTGGCCGATCCGTTTCTACATGCAATATTTAGTTCATTTCAATTAATTTTTACAATTATTGATATATATTTTCTTATTTTGGATTGTAAGTTTTGATGTTTAGGAATGCCTCGCTCTCTCTCACACACACAACAAATGCATTTTTTTATTTTTTTTTCATTATTTGATTTTGTTGGTTGCTTTTTAAATTCATTTTTGTTTATGTAATCTTTAATATACATTATTTTAATTTTTTTGGATTTAACAATTATAGTTTTATTTTTCTCCAATCGCCAATAAATTTGTTATACATTATTTTAATTTTTTTTCTCTTTTTGTTTACAAATTATTTATTTCACTTATTGAGTTTAAGAATTATAGATTTTTCCGTTATGCATTGATAAAGTTTGATATTTACCTTTTTGTCTCTTTTCTTTTCTTTTTTGTTTATCTTTACCCAAATGCTTCAATTTTTCATCACAATCTCTCATTGTCTAATTAATGCTTATTATTATTTTTAATTGCTTGATTTTGTTGTTTGCTTCTTAAATTTTATTTTTGTTTGTTTAATTTTATTATTCAACAAAATTTATTAAATTGTTGAATTTAACAATTATAGTTTTTTCATCCGTCATTTTGATAAATTTATTTTGTCATTTATTTCTCTTTTTGTTAACAAATTATTTTATTTAATGAATTTAACACTTATAAGATTTTTCTTAGGCCGCTAATAAATTTTGCTTTTTAGTTTTTACTTTTGTTTTATTTTTTCCCATCTCTTATTTCTGTTTTTTTTTTTCTTCAAATCAATTTATTTAACTCATTGTATTTAATTTTTCTTCCTTTGATAACATAGTTTGTTATTCTGTTTTTACTTTTGTTTAAATTTTTTATATTCTGATTTGGATTTCTTAACAAATTATTCTATTTAACTTTTTAGGTTTTTTGTTATTTCATTTTTAAATTTCTTTTTCGCCCATCTACGTCTACAAATTTATGAGATTGACATTATTTTTAGTGATCTTAGTGACTTAGTGTTACAACTCATTTGAATTTGGCCAATAATTTCATATGTTTTTTCCCTTCTTTTTTTTTTAAATATTGTATTTTTTTCAATATGCAATTATATAGTTGTTAATCTTAAGATTTCAATTGCATTCAAAACGTTACTCATTTAAATTGTATCTGTAATTTATTTCAATGTTTTATTATTTATGACATGGAAAAGACAATCTTTTGAATTTTTTTAATTGCAATATAAATCTTCAAATTCTATAGGCGCCTTTACGTATTTTTGATTCTTCAAATAGAATTTAGATAGGCCAAACTTAACATTTTTTTTAACTGAATCATAATTCACAATACTATTATTATTTTAATATTTTTAAATTTCATTTTTAGCACAGGGCTGATGTTAGTGTGTGTGTGTGTGTGTATATCTATATATATATATATATATTGGCATTTGCACGAGAATACAGCACTCAGAGGCGAAAATATAGATTAATTTTTGAATTGAATTTGAGTAATTGCTGTGACAGAGAAGTTGTTGTGGAGAAGCACACAAATGATGAAAGATGGCTCATTAAATTGTGGCAGTTGCAAAAACACTTATGAAGCCCCTTTGGATTCTGGGCTTTGATGAACCCCATAATTCCACTAATTAATGTCAAGTAATTTAATTGTAATTTAAAGCAGCAGCTCGTTCAATGATGGCTGTTTGCGAGACAGCTAGGTCATACCCACTGTGCAGCAAAGCTGTTGTAAACATTTATATATGGAATGAATTTTTGACATCATTTATGGGTCAATATGAGACGGGCCCCATTTTTTGAATGTATGGAGATGACTCTGTAAGTAACATACATAAAGAAGCTTTAGAAGTTTGCCGAATGAATAAATATCAATTAACTTTCTTTGATGCCCGGCACGCCGATTTGATGGGACCTCAAGGCGCATATTTAATTTTCTTCTTATTATTATTATTGTTATTATTATTATTATAATTTTGCAAACTACATCTGCCATCCTGAGATTTGCCGTAATCACAAACAATATTCTAACGATTATGTTAATATTGGAAACCCCTCTAAAGTATTTATCCATTGTTAACTTTTTCGTATTGAATAAATAATCAAATGTGGTGAGGTTTACAATGATTTGGGTAGTCTTCACCTTATAAGCTAACTTTTGGGGTGGAATTAGATCCAAAACCTTAATATTTTTATATAGTATCAAAGCAGACTATGTTCTGTGTTTACTGGGCCTCCAATTATACTACTTTTGCTATCGAGGGTACTTCCCGATATTCAGGTTTGGATGGGAGGAAGGGCGTGTTAACTCTCCCATATTGAATAGATAACTAATTGTGGTGAGGTTTATAATGGTTGGACAATTCTCGCCTTATGAGCTAACTTTTGGGATTGAGTTAAATCCAACCCCTTACTATATTAATGTGATTGAACTCTTGACTTCTTGGTTGAGGTTAGAGTATCAAACCATTAGGCCACTTTAATTTTTTGTTATACTTAACTAATATAAATTATGCGAAATTCTAAATATAAATTATCTAAATAAATTTTTGTTATTGTTATTAATTTATTAAATATTCGTTATAATTAATAAATTACTTATTCAATCACTAAATACTTTTCAATATAAAAAAAAATCAAAGATTAGGAAAAAAATAAAGGACTGGACCTTGACATATAACATGATATATATTGAGTTTTCAAAATATTTGAAGGCTACAACCTAAATAAGATCTCCTATTATAAACCAAAAGAATAAAGCTAGTTTGATTTAACAAGTCAAAAATTATTTCTCAACTCAAGATAATCTATACAAAATTTAATTTAAATAACAAATTCAATAAAATAAATTCAAATGTTTGATTTATATATTTGAATTGATTTAAGGTTATTGGTCATTTTACTCAATAGGGAAACAAAATTAGTGTTTGAAATTGTTGAAATAAATATTTTTAAGGTATTAATTTTCATAAAATCAAAGGTAAATGTTTTTAATTTAAAAAAATATTTGGTTAATAAATTACAAAAATTAGTAAAACTAATAAATTATAAAAGTTGATAAAATTAATGAAATTTATTTAGATACCTTATAATTAAAATGTCATATAGATATATGTTAAGTATAAAACAGATTATTTCATAAACAAAAAAGTCAAGTGTTGTAGTGGTTTGACAGCACAATCACAACCTTGATGTCCTAGATTCGTATCTCATGGAGTGCACGTTTACTTAAAACTTTTTCTTTTTAAGCCACGGAAAATCCGTGGCTAATCCGTAAGCCATTATGTTAGTTGTCGTTCGATTTTTCGATTGATCAATGTCGTTAGAATTTTCCAGTACTGACCCGAAAATGACATTATGAAGGTGGGAAAGGACACTACTAAAAAAACTTGCTTTGGAGGCACTAAAAGAGCCACAAGAAGTGGCTATTGTGGCACTTTTGATTTCATGACACTAGGCAAAAGTGTCATGTAATGGAGAGTTATTATAGCTTCTTTTAACACTTTATAGTGCCTCCAAAGATGCATATTTTAGTGACACCATGCATTGCTTTAAAAATAACCATTTTGTGACGAGACATGCTAACTACTAGATTACGTGACACTCCATTTGTGCCCTATTAAATTAATAGCTAGACATCTAAAAGTGTCACAATATCTCAAATAATATAAATCTATATAATTTGCAAATTCACAATCAAATCACATATATATCCATATATCTGTCTCTATAGTGATCTCATCAACCTCTATAACCTTTTATTACAGTGTAAGCATGTAGAAACCAAATATTCAAATTTATTGATCTGTATATGCTGCCAAGGCTTATTGTAACGACCCGGTAAATCCTTTATTTAATTTAACTATTTTATATTATACAAGTTTTATATGATTATTTTGTGAGTTATTGTTTTCTAGAGATTATTCTTTCAAAATATGATTTTTATTTGCGAACAAATGAGCATATTACTACATAAATATTGATAAAATATTATAAATTCCAAATATTCTTAAAATTTCATGCATTTAATCTTTCTAAACTCCCAGAATTATTTAATATATTATTTTCACCTTTTACCTATTTTCCCAAGAATTTTTAGTAATTTTCGAAAAACATTGTCTTGAAGTTTTTAATTTGAAATATAATTTTTAAAATGCTTAATTATTATCAAAGAATGAAAATAATAATATAAATAAATATTTTAGATTTTATTTGACTTATAAAAATTAATTTTCGAATTTTTAGAATTTTATTTCTATTTTTGGGCGATTTTCGAAAATTTGGCAAAACAAGGGGTATTTTGGTCTTTTCACCTCTCCAACCCCAAATTTCGTTTTTCCTGAGAAATAAGCAATAAAATACTTAATAAATAAGAGTTTCAGATTATATAGGTTTTTGTTTGATTTTAGTTGATTTTATTTTATATTTTATCAAAATATCTTTACTAATACATACTTTTGAACCTCATATACATAAATAACTATATATTAGTGGTGATGTACATGGCTACATAAACACACACACACATACCCACATACATATACATGGTATTTAGTGAAAATAGGTGTAGGCATATATAACCATGTATAATTTATGGAAGAGGTATTTAGTTGAATTTAATAATTGGATATTTGTGTCTAATACTTAGAAAATAATTACACAAGACCATATACACCACAATCCTCATTTTTTCAGCCATTTCCAGCCCAAAACCGTGCACTCTCTCTTGCTCTTACACTCTCTTTCATTTTTTTTCCTCAAACACTTCACTCTCTCCAAATCAATACACCACTTTGAAGGACTAAGGTAGGAACTCTTCTTTATACCTTAAGTAGAGGGTTTTTCTTCTTCTTCTTGAGGAGATTAGGCAAGCTTCCATACTCTTGTGCCCAAGCAATGTAAAAGAACAAGCTTGAATGGCCTAGAGTGAGAGCTTTTGCCAAACATGCCTCCAAGTTGAGGGTTTTAGTTATGTTGCTATCTTCATGTTACTCTATAGTTAATTTTATCATGTTTAACTCTTGTTGGGAGGAAGTTGAAGGATGGATAGAATTATGAGCATGATCTTGAAGATCTTATGTGACTAGTATACTTATTTGGAGTTCTATGTGCTTACTATGCTTTCTTGGAAAACTATGTGATTATTGTGCTTTTTTACAATAATATGGCATTCTTATGTTTTATTTGGATTATTATGTGAGTTCTATGCTTTATATGAGGTAGTATGAGACCATGATTCTTTAAATGAGCTAGTAGGGGAATATCCTATGTTGCCTTGAAAGTAATTGTGAAGAAAGCTCCATATATCTATTTATTGTACTTTATTGTATAGTTTTATGCCTACTTTGATGATTATAGAGATATATATATATACATATATATGTACGTATATATATAGATATAAATATTTAAAGTATTGTTATCTATTCATTTAGCTAATTCATATTATATTAGGTATATATCTATATATATATAGTTATGTACGTATATATATATATATATATCTACTTATTATAGACTAATTATATACTTAGTAATACTTAGTAAGACTACTTTAATCTATATATATATATATATATGGTACGTATTAGTATATATATATACTTATATTCATTTTATTAGTTTATATATATATGTAGATAATTTCAATCATCTTATATCTATATCACACTTTATATAGTTTATATATTTTTCTATCATCTTTATATATATACTTATCTATATCACATTTTATATATTTTATATATTTATATTAGTTTTTTTTTATCTTTATATTTATATATTTACACTAGTTATGTTTATATATTTATATTCATATTTTATCTATTTACATATTTTGCTACTAGCTATATATATATTTACTATTTCTATGTAAGTATGCTTAATAAGCAAACATAAAGCTTTCATTTATACGTGTGGAGCTTACTTTGCTAAACTATGATGATGTGCATATGTGAACAAATTGCAATTGTGTGCATGGGCCCATATGTGCTGGAATGGTCTGGGGGGTGTTCCACCGGGACATACTATTGAGTAGCCGGGAGAGTTCACCACCCTTCCATCTCCTAATCCTCCCTTGGGTAGATGGAGGGATCTACTCAAGAGAGAGGGTCGTAGAACAATACTAAGGCGTATGCCCGGGATATGACCATTGGAGGATAAGGCTGGCAGGAAAAATGTGCTGGTTGTTATTTCGGCCCGGGTAGTTATAAGGGTCACTGTCAGGTGACGAAAGATAGAAAGTGTGAAATTATATGTGTGCTATGTGTAACTAATGTGCACTTGACACCCGATCACCTTATGTGTATAAAGTAGTGTTTCTACTCAACGTATGTTGATTTCATGTTATATAATATTTTAGATGCTTCCGAAGATAGCTTTTATGATGGTGAGGAGGAGGAACCTTTTGAAGCATTTTACTAGGAAGAAGGATGTAGGATTTTCCGCTGCATACCTATTTTGGGTTTTTGCTTTTGCTATGTATCAATAATAAACTAGCAAGTCGAGACTCTCTTTTGTTGATGTACCCTTATGTAATGTACCTTATACGTTGTAATTAAAAATGTACGCATGTATGTAGCCACTAATGATAGTATTAATCTAATAATAGCCATAAAACTAATAATAATAATAAAGAGATTTCGGGGTCGTCATACTTATCAAGACCTATTCTATCACAGGACTGTGTTGCATTACATAACGAATTCACTTATCAACATAAGTTCCAGAAATAACAAAGATAGAGAACTACATCATGATCAAGTGATGTTTCTTCCAACCATTAATAGAACTCCCATCAATCCTTATCCATTACAACCTAAAGTAAATAAAATGAATTAATTGGATAACGAAATCAAACTAAGAAAAGTAACAAATAAGAACAATGATGAGACAAAAATCAGTATACTAACCAAATATAGTGGCCATGCATTAGCTTTACGCACAACCTCTCCAATAATTTTGCATTTATAAATGGGACGAATCAACTCTTCACCCAACTATTGGGAGCTGAGCAAGTGTACGTAGTCGTACCACTACTAGAAAAATAGCTAATAGCCACGGATTTTAGCCACGAAAAAAACCCGTGTCTAATCCGTGGCTATTAGCCACGGATTTAAAAAAGAAAAAAGAAAAAAACTTAGCCACGGATTAACCACGGATTGGCTGTGGCTATTTTTGGTGGCTAAAATTGGCGCGAAATTTGCCGCCACTTTTTAGCCACGGAGGCCGTGGCTAAATTAGTCACGGCCAATCCGTGGCTAAAAATCCGTGGCCAAGTTTTTTTTTTTTTTGTTTTTTGGCGCTAAGTATGGTTTCAACTCTTGACTTCTTAGTTAAAATTAGAGCATTAAAACTCTACACTACTTTAACTTTTTATTTAATAATTAGTTTTTGCTATACTTAACTTATATATGTATATTATATATATATATTGATATATATATATATATATAATAAATGATTCGATATATTACATACATATAAATTAGATATACTTATATACATGTGTATTTATATATAATTAGATGTATATATATCAGATACATATGTACATATATAACATATATTAGATATATAATACACTGATATATGGATGATTGATATATTTCAATGTTTATTTCAATATCAATTCCAATGACGAATGATCGTTTCAATTATTTGACGATACTATAATGTTCTATTGAGTTAATATACAACTTAACTTTCATAATTATTTCTTTAGATTTAATTTACCATTTTATTATAATATCACAATATATGTTGGATTATACTACATATATAAGTATATAAGTATACTCCTAATCAGTCCATTTCATCGTTTATTGTCAATTGTTTATATATAAGAGTTAATTATCTAGTTTTGAAAGTTTAGAATTGATCAATTGTCATAACTTATATTATAGTTTTATTAATAATTCAGCAACGTATAATTGTTATAAATAATTTACAATATTTAAGGGTAAAATAACTAAGATAATAAGGCCAAAGTGGTTTAGCCACGGGCTAGCGACGGTTATACCGTGGCTACGATCTGACCGTGGCCAGGCCGTGGCTAATAGCCACGGCTAGCTCGTGGCTAATAATCACGGTTTGACCATGGCTAGTTGTTAGCCATAGAATAAAAAAAATTTATTTTTTGAATCTGATGTGGTTCGAACTCTTAACATCTTGGTTGAAATTAAAGTATCAAACCACTGGACCACTTTAATTTTTTGTTGAAGAATTAGTTTTTGTTGTACTTAACGAATATAAATTATGCGAAATTCTTAATATAAATTATCTAAATAAATTTTTCTGATAATTTTTATTTTTGTTATTAATATATTAAATTTTTTTTATAATTAATAAATTACTTGTTCAATCACTAAATACTTTTCAATAACAAAAAAAGAAAAGCCAAAGATTAGTAAAAAAAAAAGAAGAAAGGAATACTTTTCATAATGTGGATTTATGCTGTAGAACTATGTGTTTCAAATTATTTTGTTAATTATATACTTAATTTAAAATATTTAAAATTGATGTATATTCATATAATCAAGTAGATTCAACATAAATGATTTCATTAAATTATGAAAGTTATCCCACAATATAAAGATAGAGCTATACTTAAATATATATATATATATATATATATAAACAAAAAAAAGTAAAGTGAGTTTGATTTAACTAGTGATCAAAAATCATTTGATATAACTTGTCAAAAATTAATTTAAATAACTAATTCAACAAAATAAATTCAAATCATTTGATTTAGGATTATTATTCATTTTACTCAATAGGAAAATAAAATTAGTATTTGAAATTGTTGAAATAAATATTTTACTTACATATTTGAAATGAAAAATAAAAATTGGTTAATAAATAAAAAAGTAGTAAAACTAATAAATTATAAAAATAGATAATTTATTTAGATAATTTAAATTTAAAATATAACATAGATAATTTAAATTTCACAACCAAAGATGTTAAGTGTCTTAGTGGCTTTTGATGCCACAATTGTAACCATGAGGTCCATGGTTCAAACCCCATGGAGTGCAAAAATGTTAAATTTATCTATATGGCTCTTTGAGGGGTGGGCTTGGTTCGGGGGTGGGTAGGGGGTACCTGGGTTGGGTGGGGGTGGGGGGGGGGGGGTCCCCACGTTTTTATTTTATTTTTAGATTAGCCACGGTATGGCCGTAGCTATTAGCCAAGGCCTTATATTTTCCAGAATTCTGTGGCCAAATTGGCCACGGCCTGACCGTGGCTGAGTAAAGGCCGTGGCTAAATGATTGTGGCCAACGTTAGCCACACCACTTTTAGCCACGGATAAAATCCGTGGCTAATTCGTGGAATCCCACAGGGATTGTGATTTGGCCCGTGAAAATGACTTGTGTTATTAAGCTAAATTGATCAAATTTTGAGTGGGTTTGTTTTTCTAAATAAAACCTAATTTCTTAATAAAAACAACTTATGAATAACAATAATAACAAATAATCAAGGTGAGAATGCAAGTGTAAGGTGGTTTCATTCACCTAATTCCCTATTCTAATCCAATCCCTAAGTCGAATAGTGTCGTGGTTGTGTGAAACCTAGGAACAAATATATTCACAATCTTTCTCGAGCATTGCGGAATTAATTCATACAATCCCTCTAAGCCTAAAACTAACTAATTCTCATTCAATTAATCCCAGCTTTAGAAATTATTTGTATAAATCTTAATCGCTGTCTTAAGGCTCAATTAATGTTAAATTCATTCTCATGCAACTTTAACACCAATTGATCTCGTCTAATTAGAGCTATATATAATCGTGAATCGTCTCTCGACCTCATCTCCGATCCTCAATTCATGAATTAGGGGTGATCAAACCCTAACCAAGAATTAAAGCATTACACGAGAATCACATGAAAATATACGAAAATAGATACAAGAACATGGGATTTTCATAGAATAACAAAAAAGATGAACTACACCATCCTTACACTTAACAATTACTTAGTTCATAATGAAACTAAAAACAAGAACAAAATCTAGAAAAGAATTCTTGAAAGGAGAAGAATTAAACTTATCCAATGGAAATTTCAGACGTAAACTTCCCTCTTTCGGTTCTTCTTCCTTCGCCTCTTGATTTCTTCCTTCTTCCGTTCCCCAAAAATCTCCAAAAGATGAAAAATATCAAAAAGAAAAGCTCTAAACTCTAAAACCTAGCTAAAAACGTGCATATCAGTTGTGGGAATGCTTCTGGATTTAAAAGGGCAGAAAAACCCTAACGCCACCTTCCAAAAATAGAGTCCTAATCGAACATGGAAAGCTGTTAATTGCTGTTGCGGACTTTTACTATAGGAAAAAAGGCAAACTTCGGAGGGAAAAATTCAGCGGAAATCCGTTGGAATTTCTGCCGGAAAATGCTAAATCCGGCGGAAAACTGGCGGAATTATGTCCGCCGAAAAAAATGGGCTCAGAACCGTGTTTTCCGCCGGATTGGAATTCCGACAGAAATTTCCGGCAGAATATTCCGCTGGATTTTGTCCGGCAAAAATCCGGGGGAATATTCCCCCGGTTTTCCGCTGGACGCCGCCGCCGCACCCCCGGACCCGCCGCCTCCCGAACCCCTGCCGCACCGCCTCCGCCGCCGCCACCGCTGCACCGCTACCGCTGAAATAGTATCCCAAAATATTCAAATATTTGCTACTGCAAGGATTTGAACTCGTGACCTCACAGTTGAATGACAAGCACTCCACCACCAAGTTGTGATAAGTTTTGTTTTGCTTTATACATATTATATATTTGTTTCATTATTCTTATTTTAATTATAAATAAAATATAGTATAAATAATAATAGTTAAAAGATAACATTGATACTATATAATAATATGTATTATAGATACACTATATAAACATATATGTATACCATATAAACATTTGTATACCTATAAATATATTATATATAATTAAAGATAGTATAATAATTATATGGTAGACTAATTATAAGAAAAAAATAAACATATGTGTTGAAAATCTCTTGTTAGAAGAAAAAATATGTTAACTTAAAATCTCTTGTTTGATATACGATTTGATACTATATAAACATATATACTAATTATAAGAAAAAATTATTGAAAATCCATTAACTTAAAACTATCAAATTTGACATTTAATATATTTAACTCATTAAGATCTTATAAATCAAATTCGATTATGAATATTCATAATACAACATAAACTCTCCACATGTAGCTATTTGACTAAGAACTTCAATTTTGCTAACTCAATAATATCTCCATATCTTCCATTAATTGATGTATCAGGATTTACAAAGAGCAATATCCTTAGAGCTTGTTGTGGAGCAGGAGGGCCCTATAATTTCAACTTATCAGCGCTATGTGTAACGACCCGGTAAAATCTTTTATTTAAATATTTTATATTATACATTGGGTGTCCATTATTTTGATGAATCATTTTTTTTAATGTAGAACTATTTTGTGAATTATTGTTTTATAGAAATTATTCTTCAAAAATATGATTTTTATTTGTGAACAAATGAGCATTTACTGCACAAATTTTTAGAAAATATTATAAATTCCAAATATTCTTAAAATTTAATGCATTTAATCCTTCTAAACTCCAGAAATTATTTAATAGATTATTTTCAACTTTTACCTAGTTTTCCAAGAATTTTTAGTAGTTTGCGAAAAATATTGTCTTTAAGTTCTTAATTTGAAATTTCATTTTTAAAATGCTTAATTATTATCAAAAAATGAAAATAATAATATAAATAAATATTTTAGATTTTATTTGACTTATAAAAATTAATTTTCGAATTTTTAGAATTTTATTTCTATCTTTGGGCGATTTTCAAAAAATGGGCAAAACAAGGGGTATTTTGGTCTTTTCACTTCTCCAACCCCACTAATTTCGGTTTTACTGAGAAATAAACAATAAAAATACTTAATAAATAAGAGTTTTAAGATTTTATAGGTTTTGTTTGATTTTAGTTGATTTTATTCTATATTTTATCAAAATATCTCTACTAATACACTTTTGAAATCTAGCCTCATATACATATATAAATATATATTAGTGGTGATATACATAGCTACATATACACACACACATACCCACATACATATACATGGTGGTTAGTGAAGTGAGGTATTTTTACAGACAACCATGTATAAATGTGTGGAAGGGATATTTAGATGAATATAATATGTAAATCTTTACCTCTAATACTTGGAAGATCAATACACCAGACCTTATATACCCACAATCCTCATTTTTCAGTCCCATTTAGCCCCAAAACCGTGCCCTCCCTTGCTCACACCCTCACTCTCTCATTTTCTTTCAAAACACTACACTACTTGGAAGAACACAAGGTAGGAACATTCTTTGTGCCTTAAGTAGAGGATTTTAGTTATTTTGCCATTATCATGCTACTTTAAAGCTTTATGGTTAATTTTTCATATTATAACTCTTGTTGGGAGGAAGTTGAAGAGTGGTTAGATTTGTGAGCATGATCTTGAAGATATTATGTGATTAATATGCTTTATTTGAAGTAATATGTGATTATTATGCTTTATTGGAAATATTATGTGATTAATATACTTTATGTGAAGTAATATGTGATTATTATGCTCTATGCTTATTTGGAAGTATTGTGTGAGCTTATGCTTCATTTGAAGTATTGTGAAACCCTTATGCTTTAGTTGAAGTATTAGGAGATTATTCTATGCTGTTCTTGAAAGAGTTAGTAAAGAAAGCTCCACATAACTATTATTTGATAAGTAAAACTTTTGCTATAAATTTATACTATAGATTTATGCCTATTTTAGCACTTTAAATACTATGCATTGATGCTTATTTTGTTATAAAGATATACTTAGTTTATATACATAAAGTATTTTAAACTTATGATTATTTTTATATCTAAGGTATATGTTTAAGTTGTACATAGATATACATAAATATATAATATATTTAGGGAATTCATTATATGTTAACCTATCTACTTAGTCCTAATTATAATAGATCTATATATATATATATATATATATATATATCTATGCTATACGGATATGTGTATATGTAGTTATATTTATATTTTTATCTTATATGTACGTATAGGTATATGTTATTACACACTACTTTTATATACATATGTTATGTATATGTATATATATACTTATATTCATTTTATTAGTTTTATATGTGTATGTAGATAATTCTTATCATATCTATATATATACTTATCTATATTTTATATAGGTATATATGTAGTATTCATATATTTATATATCTTATATTTTGTCTATCTATATATTTGTACTAGTTATATTTTAATCTATATCTTTATATTCATTATATTTTATCCATATGTTTATAATAAGCATCATCTTCTAAGTATACTTTTGCTATTATATTTATACCTATTTAACATTTTTAAGTAAGTATGCTTAATAAGCAAACATAAAAGCTTTCATTTATAAGGGTGGAGCTTACTTTACTAAACTATAATATAAACTTCCAAAGATTTTGTGCTTATATGAATACTTTGCAATTGTGTGAGTGGGCCCATATATGCTGGAATGGTTTGGGGGGTGTTCTACCGGGACATACTATTGAGTAGCCGGAAGAGTTCACAAACCCTCCATCTCCTAATCCCCCCTTGGGTAGACGGAAGGATCTACTCAAGAGAGAGGGTTGTAGGACAATACTAGGCGTATGCCCGGGATACGACCATTGGAGGATAAGGTTGGCGGGAGAAATGTGCTAGTTGTTATTTCGGCTCGGGTAGTTATAAGGGTCACTGTCAGGTGACAAAAGGTAGAAAGTGTGAAACTATGTGTGTGCTATGTCTAACTAATGTGCACTTGACACCCGAGCACCTTATGTGTATAAAGAAATGTTTCTACTCAACATATGTTGATTCCGTGTTACATAATGATTTAGATGCTTCCGAAGCTAGCCTTTACGACGATGAGGAGGAGGAACCTTTTGAAGCGTTTTACTAGGAAGAAAGATGTAGGATTTCCGCTGCGTACCTGTAGTTGGTGGTTTTTGCTTTTGCTATATAGATATTGTAGAACTAGCAAGTCGATACTCTCCTTTTGGTTTTACTCTTATGTTATGTAATGTACCTTGTACGTTTTGTAATTAACAATGCACGCATGTATGTAACCACTAATGATAATAATAACCATAATAATACTACTAATAATAATATAATAATAATAAAGGATTTTCGGGGTCGTCATACTATGCAGCATTTCATCGTCAACGTGTTGTGAAGATCCATTTATTTTTGCTAGTTGGGATGGTAAACACTTCACGGAGACAACTTATAAATTAATGGCCCTAGCTTTGCTCGAAGGACCTTATACTTATCCCAAATTTACAACTATTTGTCCTTCCGTATCCAGGGCACCTGCTGGATATTCATTCCCAATATTTAGAAACTATAATATCAAATTAATATTGCATGTTTTTGGCCATCTTATACAATTGAACTGATTAGAGATCCATTGTTTCGATCTTAGTGTTGTAAGAAATATGCTCGTGGACCTGAACACTAAATCTGATAAAATATAAGTGTTAAATTCATAAAACCCCTTGTGTTAAGCCTAATTAGCATCAAAACTCCTGTATTATAAAAATTTTGTCTTAAAACCTCATGTTTTTATAAAATTAGTATATCGTTCCTTGGGGCCATTTTCTGAAAATTAGTATTCAAAATAAATAGATTGAATATGCATTTAAGTAATTTGATTAATCTACAATCACATCCTAGTTAAAATTAAATAAATATTGTTACACATATATATAATATTAATATAATCTTTTAAATAGATAGTAATATTTAGCATTTATTAACTGATACTCTAGTTGTTATTTTTCAAAGTATTTCATTTATGTCATGTTCATTATAGTCATGGTTATAAAACCCCAATATCTCTTGTTAATTATAAAAGTTATTCTCTTAACATAAGTTAATAATTCAAACCTTGTGAAAAAATGTGATGTAAGAACTCCGTTTTGAAATTTATCAAACCTTAATAATTATATAAATACTTTAGATAAAATTGTAGTGCGTTATTCTTTTATATAGCTTTAGTTTTAAAATAAAATTTTTGAAGTGCATTTTTTATACATAATTATTAAATTGCATAAATTTAGTTATCTTAATATTCAAAATTATAGCTTTTTGAGAGTTATTTAATACATTCTCTCAAAATCTTCCTCACTTAATTTAAAAATTAATAAGTTGACCAGAGAATTTAAAAAAAAAATTAAAATCCGGGGGAAATTTTTCCCCTGATTTCCCCCGATTTTTAATTAAAAAAAATTTGAAAAAAAATCCAGGGGAAATTTTCCCTCTGATTTCCCTCGGATTTTAATTAAAAAATTTTTTAAAAAAAGCTGGGGGAAATTTTCCCCCAGATTTCCTCCGGTTTTTAATTAAAAAAAATTCAAAAAAAAATCCGGGGGAAATTTTCCCCCGAATTTTCCTTGGATTTTAATTTAAAAAAATTAAAACAAAACACGAGGGAAATTTTCCCCCGGATTTTCCCCAGTTTTTAATTAGAAAAATTCAAAAAAAATCGGGGGAAAGTTTCCCCCGAATTTCCCCCGATTTTTAATTAAAAAAATTCAAAAAAAAAATCCGGATGAAATTTTCCCCCAGATTTTAATTTTTAAAAATTAAAAAAAAAACACGGGAAATTTTCCCTAGGATTTTCTCCGATTTTTAATTTAAAAAAAATTCAAAAAAAATCCGGGGGAAATTTTCCTCCGGATTTCCCCCGAATTTTAATTAAAAAAATTTAAAAACAAATTGGGGGAAATTTTCCCCTGGATTTCCCCCAATTTTTAATTTAAAAAATTCAAAAAAAAAATTAAAAAAAAACGGGGAAAATTTTTCACCGAATTTCCCCCGGTTTCACTACTAGAATAAAGGCATTTAACCACGGATTTTAGCCACGGATTTGACAAAAAATCCGTGGCCAAGGAGATTAGTCACGGATTGACCACGGATTAGCCACGGATTTTTTCCGTGGCTAAAAGTGGCGTGGCTAACCTTCGCCACGGCTTTTTAGCCACGGCTGGGCTTAGCCACGGCCAAGCCGTGGCCAAGCCGTGGCTAATAGCCACGGGCAAACCGTGGCCAAGTTTGGCCACTTTTTCCTAGACATGGCTTAGCCGTGGCTAAGGGCCACGGATTAGCCACGGCCAGGCCGTGGCCAATCCGTGGCTAACAGCCACGGATTAGCCACGGTTTGGCCGTGGCTAATCCGTGGCCACTGGAAAAAAAAAAAAAAAAAAGCTAATTACACCCAAACCCGCGGCCCAACCCGGACCCGCGCCCCAACCCGGACCTGAAACCCGCGCCCCAACCCAAGCTTTTTTTTTTGCGCTCAAGGAGAGTCGAACACGGGACATCAATGTTATAAATGGAGCATGTAACCGTTGCGCCAAGGGAGTTCTTTGGTTATTGATTGATTTTTTTTATACTTAAACTATATTGTTACAATATTTTAAACTAAAATTATCTAATAAATTTCATTAGTTTTATCTATTTTTTTAATTTAATTTTAGTAATTTTTATAAATTATTAACCAATTAGTTTTTTTAAAAAAATAAAGATATTTACCTTTGACTTTATCGTTCAATATTCAACTTTTTTTTTATGACAAATATTTAATAAACTAATATATCAAAACAAAAATTATAACAAAAGTCTATTTATATAATTTATATTTAGATAATAGCAACTTTAATTCGTGATAATTTGTCAATATCTTCGTATATGTGTGGTATTATATAATATATGTCAAGTATATATATCATATATATATATATATATCAATATATGTATCTATTTTAAATATGTCCATGTATACATGTATCAATATATATATATATATATAAATGTCCAAGTATATATATTGATAGATATGTATCTATTTTAAATATGTCCAAGTATATATGTATCAATATATATATAAATGTCCAAGTATATATATGTATCAATATATATATGTATCCAAGTATATATAGATAATTTATATTGAGATAATTAAAATATCAATAACAAAAATTTATCCGTGGCTAATTGTTTTTTTTCATTTTTTTTTGCACCACAGATAAATTTATATATATATATATATATATATATATTGATACATATGTAAATTTATATTGATACATATATTTATATATCCAAGTATATATGTACCAATATATATATATATATATATTTGTGACTAATCCATGGCTATATTTATATATATATATATATATATCATGTATATATATACCAATGTTCAAGTATATATATATCTAATCATATGTACTATATATATATGATCAATCATCTATATGAAATAAACATATATTAGTGTATTATATATCTAATATATGTTATATATGTACTTATACATCTAATATATATACAACTAATTATATATAAATACACATATATATAAGTATATCTAATCTTATACGTATGTAATATATCGAATCATTTATTATATATATCAATATATATAATAATATATATATATATATTACTTAAATATAGCAAAAATTAATTATTAAACAAAAAGTTAAAGTGGTGTAGTGGTTTAATGCTCTAACTTTAACTAACAGGTCAAGAGTTCAAATCATATTTGTTGCAAAAAAAAAAATAAAAATTTTTAGCCACGGTCTAGCCGTGGCTGGCTTAGCCACGGTCAGGCCGTGGCTAATCTGTGGCTAAGGGCCACGATTTAGCCACGGTCTAGCCGTGGCCAAATTAGCCACGGTCAGGCCGTGGCTAATCCGTGGCCCTTAGCCACGGCTAGGCCGTGGCTAGACCGTGGCTAAGGGCCACGGTCTGGCCGTGGCCAAATTAGCCGTGGCCAAGCCGTGGCTAACCATTGGCGGCAAAACTGGCGCCAAATTTAGCCACGACATTTAGCCACGGCTTGGTCGTGGCTAAATCAGCCACGGGTAATCCGTGGCTAAAGCTCAAAAAAATTTTTCACCGAAAACCGTTGCTAATCCGTGGCTATTTGCTCTTTTTCTAGTAGTGTTTTTAATGAAAAAAAAATTCAAAAAAAAATTCGGGGGAAATTTTCCCCAGGATTTTAGTTAAAAAAAATTTAAAAAAAAACTGGAGGAAATCTTCCCCAGGTTTTAATAATAATAATAATAATAATAATAATAATAATAATAATAATAATTAGAGAAAACAAATCTTACATTGGAACTTGAAACAAGTGGATTGGATGTATTAGTGTGACACTTTTCAAAACAATCCACTCTACTTGTCTCATAATTGGTTAGATCATTCATTTCATCATCACATTTTACCATCTCTTTCCATATCAACCATTCACTAAAAACGCTATTTTCAGCAGAATATTTCGCCAAGAAATTTCAACGGAATTTCGGCGAAAATTAAAAAAAAAAATAATAATAATTTTAAACCTTTTCGACAAAATTTCGACGAAAATAAAAAAATAAACAAAATTAAATATGAAATAAACAAAATATAATAATTTTATAAATTTTTGGCAGAATTTTGTAGGAAAATTCCGTAGAAAATTAAAAAAATTTAAAAATAATAATGTTTAAATAAAAAATAATAATTTTATAAATTTTCTGCAAAATTTCGACAGAAAATTCAGCTAAAAATTTATAAAAATAATTAAAAATATATTAAAATTTAAAATTTTGAGTTTCTATTTGAACTATTATTATAAAATTATTATTATTATTAACTATAATTAATTGAATTTTTGTATGCTCTATATAATTATGTATTATATATATAAATTTTTTAAAAACTTAAAAAATATTAAAAATTTCAATTAATAAAAAACTTATTGTATGAATCATAATTATAAAATTATTCTTATTATTATTATTATTATTATTATTTGAATTGTTGTAGGCTATATATATATATATATATATATAATGTTATGTATTATGATAACAAAGTGAAGATAATTCAACAACAAGAGAGTTGGTTGCCAACCAAGAGGCAAAGGTTTGACTCCTAGCAAACCCAAAATTTGGGGCAATTTAGAGCGTGTGTGTATATACGCGCATGAGAGCTAGGTTGAGTTCGCGGGTTCAACTCATAGGTTTGGCAATTGGAGCTTCATTTTAAAAAATATAAAAAAAAATTCCACCAAAAATATTTCGGCAAACAAAATCTGCCGAAATTTCACTAAAAATTGAAAAGTAACGAAAGTTTATCCGGCGGATTAATTTCATCGAAATTACTTGTTTTAGGTGGAATTCCACCGAAAAATTTGAGGAAAATACCGTTTTTTCTTGTAGTGATTGCTTTTTTCTAGGAAAAAAAAAACCAACTTTTATAAGAAAATGGTTTTTCAAGAATCAAAACATCTTAAATTTACAACCTTCATCTCCTCAGGAACTTGAGAAAAACTTTTCTTCCCAATATTGTGATCCATTAACTCTTTTGCTCTGTGCTCTTTATTTCGGGCACTGTGTATACAAGTGCATATAATAAGAACTGTGATGAAGTTCTAAATTGTTCTACATACAATCTTGATACAATCATTAATCCAAACAAAATGTTCTAATTTGCCAAATAGCACAATTTACTATCCAACCATTTAAAGAGAGGATTATGATTTCCAAGAAGTTTAAGCCAACTTAAAATCCATAAGAAATGCTAGCTCTTTATCAATAACACTACACAGATAATCAAATTTCCGCAATCCCAATATAACACAGGCATGAAGTAAGCTTAATGGCTTGATTCACTCCATCTGGCAAAGTTCTTTAAAATTAACTCCTCTTGTCCTTACCAAAAATGGGATCCTGTGGAAATTTTTTTTTTGTGAGAGACCATTATTTCTCGCCAATACTAATTTATTATTTCTTATGCTAATATGTTATAGTTCTAGGTTATTTTGGCCTTTATTTCGTATATATTTGCTTATAAATGCCTTATTTGATGTAAAAACTATAAACCGTTTTAAAATTAAATTCCAATTTAATCTTTCGCTTTATGCATATATCATTCCAGCGAGCAAAGTTCTTTACAATTAACTCCTCTTTTCTTTTCTTTTTTTAGCCAAAAAAAAGGTATCATTTGAATAAAAAATATTTTCCGGAGGCAACTATTTCTCGCCAATACTAATTTATTATTTCTTATGTTGCTATGTTATAGTTCTAGGTTATTTTTACCTTTATTTCATATATATTTGCTTATATGAATTGCATTTAGAAATTTGATGCCATAGTTATTGTAAATGTACGTATAATTACATTTTCACATGCACTTCTTTGACTCTTAACAATACATATTTTTCCTACCATCATAACTCTGTAATTTCTTTTAATGTTCAAATCTTTCGTATACTTTCCTAGGCTTTAATTTTTGAAGTTTAAAAAGCTTTTGGTGCATCAAAAGTACCACAATCCAAACTTGTAAATGGGTGATCCCTATAAAGTATTCATATTTTATCAACATCAAAATGAAATAAAATTTAATACTTCGCTTTACACATCTTTCACTCTATCTAGCAAAGTTTTTTTAAAAATACTTCCTCACAACTCAACTATTTCTCGCAACGCAACTATTTCTTGCCAATACTTAATAATAATAATAATATTTTTATGCTACTATATTATAGTTCTAGGTTATTTTTTTGCTTTATTTCTCATATATATTTGGTTATATGATTTGCATTTAGAAATTTGGTACTGATGCTATTGTATATGTTTTTATAATTATGTTTTTACATGCACTCTTTCGACTATTAAGAATAAATATTTTCCCCACCAATACATGTCCGTAATTTACTTTAACGTTCAAATCTTTCACAAACTTTACGAAGCATTATTTTTTTGGGGTTAAAAAGCTTTTGTTGCATCAAAAATGCCACGACCTACAGTTCCAAAATATTTTTCCATATAAAGTTTTCATCAACTGAATGTCGCGTACTAAACCCATTCATTCACAAAACAGTTGTAACACTTCACTACAAGTTTTTAATATAATATCTTGTTGTCCACTTCAAAAATTTATGCACACTTTCATTTAGAAATTTGTTAACATATAATTGGTTATATGACTTGCATTTAGAATTAAATTTGGCACCAATGCTATTTTATATGTATTTAGAATTATGTTTTTACATGCACTCCTTCAACTATTAAGAATAAATATTTTCCCCACCAATACACATGATCTGTAATTTACTTTAATGTTCAAATCTTTCATAAACTTTCCTAAGAATTATTTTTTTGGTGTTAAAATGCTTTTGTTGCATCAAAAATGACACTACCTACAATTCCAAAATACTTTTCCATATAAAGTTTTCATCAACTGAATCTCGGGTATTAAACCTATTCATTCCCAAAACAATTGTGACATTTCACACCAACTTTTTAACAGAATAACTTGTTGTCCACTTCAAAAAATTTATCCTCACTTTCACTATCACCACATCAAACTATGCTTATAAATACATATATATTACTCTCTAATATTTGCATCGATTCTTGTTGCTTTTAGTTTTCATAACTTTTCTAACATTATTGTTCATTTTGACTCCCACCTCACAATTTTCTCTTTTTTTTATATATATATAAAACAAAAAGAAGAAATGACAAATATAAGCATTTTCCATACTCATATACCCTATTTTATGCTCTCTTTTTTTCAAAAAATAAAATAAAATCACGTTTTGCAACCAACGATTTGGAACAAAACACATTTCATAAATAAATGTGATCCTCAAAATACTTTCAATACAAAAACAATTTACATATATTCAGGATGCTTGGAGAGCAAGCTCCATTCAATTACATTTCTATGTGCTGATGTATGGTTCATTATTACCATTTGCATTGCACTAATATTTCAACTATTTTGTAAACAAAATAGGTTGGTTCACACCCTCGTTTTCCTTTAAATCTGACTCAAGTTCCTATAAAATATTGCTCATTACATCAACAATTTTTGTAAATAAATTCAAGTAATAATTATGTCTGAAAATGTTTACCATAAATACACACCTCATGATGTGTGTCGAATCCACCAAAAATAAATCCTACTCCTCTAGCTACAAAATTAATTCGTAGATAGGGTGAGAAGAGTCGATCCTACAGAGAATAACTTGTGGACTATTTTTCAAGATAACCAAGAGTGCAAAATAAAGTAAAGAAAGAGGGTTTTGAATGGCAAGTTATAAAAGCAAGAAAGAAGTCAAAAGTAAATCTATAAGAATAAAGATTCAATTAAGGGTAATTCTTCGCACAACGTTTTCATGGATTGATCATTGATTCAGAAATAGCTTTTAATTCATGTAATAGATTGGTTATAGCCTTCAAAGAACTCATCCAACCTAATCTTTTCTTAATAATAGACTAGACATGCGAACGCTATGAATAATCCCTAATTAACGAATAACCCTAGTCAAACGATAGGATTTAACCCGTTAACAGCATTAAAAACTAGAAAGACCCGAAACCTAGCCAACAAACCTACAAACGTGGTTGCTCAAAACTAGATTATGTATTTTTCATAGTATAACGAATTATACTACTTTCCACTTGTGTTGATTCAATCAAACAATTATGGATTCGATTTCCTCAATTGGAGCTATGAAATTAAATTAATTGAACAATGAGCCCTAATTGCACAACTAACAAAACAACAATAAGAGATGGAGTTTTTCCAAAAAGTGCATAAAAATACACAAATACTACATAAAATTAAAAGACAAGCAAACTGATTAGATCTCACAATCATTGAAGAAAATATTGGCTCGAATTACTCATTGACTAAATAAAGTAGTTTAGCCACGCATGACCATAATAACAATAAAAATACAAAAGCTAAAAATTAAGAACTAAAACTAAAGCTAGAATAAAAGATTGAAATCCAAGATGTCTAGACAGTGTGATACAATTGAGTATATATAGGGTTCAAACCCTCGATCAAATTCCTAATAGGACTAGAATAATTCTTTAGCAAATCCTAAGAGTCGTAGGCAAGTAGGGAATTTGTTTCTAAGTCGAACTCTTGCCAAATCAAGATTCTCCTTTCCCAATCCCGTGTAGGAATTTCAGCCCATAAGGCGTGTGCACGCTTTGTGCAACGAACATGATTATTTCCAAATTTAGCCCTCCAGCTTCCTTGTACGACATCCCTCTACACTTTTTACCACCTTTACCACCTTTCGGCCCATTTTTAGTTCCTTTTAATCAATTTTCACCTATGACAAGTAAGAATTAACTTTTGTGAAATTTTAACCAATTTAAGATCCAAAGTTAATCAAAATAAGCATAATTGAGGCCTAAAACTAGGTAAAAATAACATACTATCACCTCACCCACTTGTGCTTTGCATCCTAAACGATATACTTGAAGTTGAGTTAAAGAGTTGAAAAAAAATGGAGACAAACAATGTTGTTACAAATCAAAATGTTGTTGCAAATCAAAGTGGTGAAGTAGAACCTATAGAGGTCCAAGCTCAAATGGAAATTGAGCCTCAGCTTGCACTACCAAATTCGCAACTTGAAAGGCATGGCCACTTGATCAGAAATAGGATGGTTAAATAACAAGTTTTTAATTCAATCCTATATACCACAACATAAATTTTTTAGTGCCCTCCCACTGCTAACACCACTTTGGTACGTGCATTCCAAGAATGAGATCCCTACAATCATCAAACAAAGGCACAATTTAGTGTTGTGCTTTGTCTACATAAGGAACAAGCAAATGTAGATGACGTTCATGACATCCTTCATAACGGTAGAATCAAAGTACTCGTTTGGAATTGTAGGAGAGGTCATAGGGAAGATTTTCTTCCCTTAGCTGCTTTCCTAATCCAGCACCATAATCTAAACATGTTTGTCATTTTCAATACAAGAAAAAACGAAGATGAAACTAAAAGTTGGCTTCAGCAACTTGGATTCACTACTGCTGCTACTGCCTCTCCTCTTGGGATAGTTAGAGGGATTTCGGCAATGACTCATGCTGAAGGCATGCACCTCCACCAAGTTAGAGCAACCCCTGCCATCATCTTCCTCAAATGCTCTAGAAACATGCAAAAGGTCTATCCACCATAGCGTGCACGCGATCAGCGTGCACAGGTTTGTTTATACAAATTTTCCTTCTGTAAAATTAACATACAAATGCAATCTTATACTTAGATTTTGTAAGTTCATTAAAAAAAATTTTGATCAAAAATAGCCACCCTAAATACTAGTAACTCTTATCATTAATGCTGTAAAGAGAGGCACCGACTACTCAGGCTCCCATTGATGACGGGCCTGCAGCTGGGGAACCCTAATTTCTATCCTACAGCAAGCAAAACTGAACTAGTCCCTTGAACAAAGTCAGCAACCTAAACCCACAAGTGTGTTTTGGATGATGGACCAGTACTTCGACCCAGGTTTTGATGTTTTGTGATTATGTTTCATTTGGAAGTTATCTATTCTATGTTGTACTTTTTCTTTTACCTTTTCTTTTAATGTATGGTCAACTAGAAGTAGATAATTTTGTAACTAACTTATATGTGTGATTATAAATAGTCACAACTCGCCTTCTACTTTCTACTTTGATTCAGCTTATATGTGTTTGAAATATGTATTCAATTGTGTACAAAATGTATTAAATGCTGCTTGAACTATTAAGTACTATGTTATTTAAATTTAACTTCTCTTTTTTATTTCCGCCAACTTTTGCTCCCCGTTCCACCTCCTCAAACTAACAACAATTTACATTAGAACAAAAAAAATAGAATTGGTCAAAATGCTTGTCAACCTACATACATTAATATAACAATGACGTGGTATAATTTATAATGAATTGAGTAATTCTACCTTTATGAGTTAGCTTTTAAAGGAGATTTATGCCCAAGTCATTTTATTAACAAGGTATCGTAGTCAAGCCAAATAAAAGGTCTTGTGTTTGAATATCATCGCCACTCACTTATCAAAAAGAATTTCACGGCGAGACTTGATACAAAAGAAAATCGACTTAATAGTTTGAACTTTCAGATGATGCGGTTATTTTACATCAACAAAAATTATAATTAAATTTTGAGTTTTAGAAAGATTCAAGACTTCATCGCGAATTGAAATTCGAATAAAGGATTGAAATTGCCAACCTCTATACTTATAGGATAAAAAATGCAATTTTCCCGAAAGATATTTATACTTTTAATAAAAAATCTAGGGGGCTTGGTGTCTTTGGTCTTTATGGTCTCTTTAAAACTTGTTTTTTCTCTCTTCTCTACCACTTGTTATATATTCTCATATTTTCCCTCTCCTCCCACCATGCCACATCTTTTTTTATTTTTTATTTTTTGTGTTAGTTTATTATTGTTATCATTTTTTAAAAAATATTTTATTTTTCACTTATCATCAATTTAATGAAAATAATGGAATTAGTTTTAAAAAGATATACTCAAAAAAAATTTTAGCAAATATTTAAAGTCGCATTCTGCAAAAATTTAACTATTTAACTAGTGCATATCAATTTCTTTTTTTATTTTCACATGCATAGAGTGTGCCCATTTAACTAGTATAGATATGTATATATATATATATAGATATATATTGAATAGTTATAATTGAATCGTGTCACCTATACTATTAATGAAGAATCTCGGGGGCTTGGTGTCTTTCGTCTCTATGGCCTCTTCAAGACTTCTTTTTTCTGTCTTCTCTACCACTTTATTATATTTTCTCATATTTTCTCTCTCTCCTCCCACTATGCCACATCCTTTTTTCTATTTTTTATTTTTTTGTGTTTGTTTCTTATTGTCATAATGAAATTAGTTTTAAAAAGATATACTCATAAAAAAGGTTAGCAAATATTTATAGTTGCATTCTACAAAAATTAAACTAGTTAACTAACTCATATCAATTTCTTTTTTTATTTTTCACATACATAGAGTGTGCCCATTTAACTTGTATTATAATAATAATAATAATAATAATAATAAGTTTGTTCCGTGCTTCTGCCGGTGTGTTATTATATATATATATATATATATATATATATATATATAAACAATGGCAGAACCACAATAAGAACAAGGGGTTCAATTGACCCCCTTGAATTTGCAAAAGCCCCTTTACATTCATATACATATTACCTAAAAATGATGATTATGATTGTCTTTATAGTGATAAATTGTTATTGACCCGAGTGAAAATTAAAAATTATAATTACGAGTCATTCAATAAAAAGATATAGATAAAATTAAAATTGCCAATCTAAAAACTTAAAGGACCATAAATAAATGGGCGTACTTGTTATAATAATAATGGTATGTGTATCTACTAATTACATGAAATTAACCAGTTTAAATTTGTGTATGAATTTATTATATATATCTAAAAAATTTATTACATATACTATTTTTTTTAAATATCATATCCTCTGATTGACCCGAGTGAAAGATAGTTCTGGCTACACCACTATATATAAATATAAATGTACATAACATCTACATAAAATTTAATGGCAAAACGTATGTTACACTGTCAAAAATTTTATTTCGGTAATAGTACCCTTCAAAATGTCAAAAAGAGACCTTATCACAAGAATTTAAATTATCTAGCCCTTCATCCCAATTTTGACGAAATTTCATTGAAGCAAAGTGCTAAAATTTTTACAATTTGGGGTATGCGACTGCAGTCTGTCTCTTTTTTCTAGTTTTGGGGGGGGGGGGGGGGTATAACAATGAACTACAACGATTTGAGGGGGTGAAATGCAATGCCCCCTCGAAATATTAATGAAAATATAAGAACATGAGTGCTATATATGTTGCGGAAATGTGGTGGGGTGGTGTAGAATTGTACTCAAAATTTAGGAGAGGAGGAAGTGGAGAGGAAAACACACTCTAATTTTTCTCTACTCAATCAACACTTCTATTTTACTCAAACTTTACTAGAAAAATACTCTTACAACTCTCGTTTACTCTTCTAATTTTTTACTCACTCACATTCACTTCACCACACACACACTCCACACAAAATGCATAAACATGACCACTATTTATATTAGTCTCCTAATAAGTGACATGACTCTTAGCATACTAATTTCATAGGTTACAAACTTAATTATATAAAATAATTTTTGTAACTCCCGACTGTTATGCCACCACCTTCAATAGCTCTTTAACTTCTCAAAATCAAGATTAATTTCTCATTTCTCAACAATACATACATAGATTTATGTATCTTTTATGCCCACTTATTTCTTGCCCCAAAAACCATATGCATGATCTAAAACCAACTTAGTGTGGACTATTGGGGCGGGATTTGGACGGTGCAGATAATCTTTTGAGGTTTTGAGGCATTATTGTCACACTCTCAAGCAATGGACTGCAATTTCCTTTTAAGTTTAATTATCTGAGATAGAAGTTTATTATATATAATTATATATCCATTGCAGAGCTAGAATATCCTTAGCTTGAACCTTGTTGTCATGCTATTAAATAATCCATGCAGATCCAATACCTCATGTGTTTTAAAATTTTTAATCCTTTACATTCTGGGATGTGCTAATTAAATACACGCTGGTCAACCAATTCTTTAATCTTAAACTAATCTTGAAAGTTGAAACTTAAGGCATCCCAGTTTGTATAATCTAAGTAAGACCTATATGGTGAAAGAACATACTTGCTTTGCCTAATAACATAACCACAAGATTGCCAATATGTTCAGGAAAACATCACAATTTATTTGACATATGCTCGTCCAGATATGCACTACTGTGAAATATATGCACGAAACATATAAAATGCGATACTACTAAAACATATCTGTTGTGATGTGTGTTGGAAAATAGTGTTTTTTTAGGGGCGTTATTTTGCTATGGGTAGGTCGAGGCATGAGTTGGACTCTTTGTTTTTCAGGCGAAATTGCCTCGTACTCGTGCTTACGGTTGATGATAATTAATGACCTCTTTCTTGAAATGGGAATACTCTAGATTTCAAGAAACAACGAATTTAAGAGGTGTTTTGAACTCATTGAACGTTTATGTATGCTTTTGGAAGTTTTGGGAGTGAAAAGTTGAGAAAATAATAGTGAATCGGATGTGAATGAATGAAATGCCAACTGTTGAGGGTCTATTCATAATAGATGAAAAGTTGTGGCTATTAAAACAAAAAGTGCAACTCTTGGGGTTCATACGATCCAAACCGACTTGGCACTGAAATTGATTTTGAACAATTAAATATGTATTTTGTATCGACTCGCAATGTAAAATATGAAAATCCGTTTTCTCTTTTTTGAAATAACAAATAGAGCTAAATCAAATTATTTGCCAAACTTGATCATTTACCAACTTTATAAAACCAATTTCTAATGATAAATATAATGTAATGTTTTAAAAAGCTTTTTTAATTCTGCACCTATTATGAAGACCACACTTTATAAAAAGTTTCTTTATAAATTATACCAATTTCGATACTTTTAAAATGCTATATACTTTCTATAACTACAAGAACCATCCTGCCCCTATCGTTAATGAAAAAATGAAAATATTTCATCCGTGACAAAGGGCATTTGTGACGGGTGAAATTCATTACAAAATTATATTTTGCCATAGATTTCACTAAATTGGTAATGAATTGTCGATTAGCGAAAATATATGAAGCGTCTCGGTAGACATATATATTTAAAACACTTTTGAAAAATATCAAATTATATGTTTCAATTTTAATCATTTTTTTAAGTAGTGGGATGTCATTGTAGAGAAGATTCCAAGCTCATGCCCGTCATCTCATCATAAAACCAAAAAAAAAGAAAAAAAAGAAAATGGTTCATGCCAGTATTTGACTTTGAGCAGAAGTTATTACAGCTCAAAATTAAGTAGTGGACAAAGCAGATATGTAGGGATACTGTTGTCCATTAACAATTTCTGTCCCATTTGACTAATGTGCCGCCCACCGCAGTTGTATAAAGTTCCTGAAATATTAATTTGTCGACCTCCATAATTAATCAATTAATTAATTCAGATACTTTATGATGATGGTGGATCATGTGTGGTTTCATTTACGCGTTAATTATCTGTAAAACCACCGACTTCGAAATATTTCTTGTTTAACAATCATTCACTTGGGGAGATATTGATCTTTCATGAATTAATTGAGAACTTTTTGCATCCCATTTCGCCTTGTAATTTTTAATTGTGACAATTTTTTTTATCATATATTAATTAGTATCATGAACTTTAGGAAAAATTACACTGATTATCTCTGAGGTTTGATCAATTTACGAAAAATTCCTTACTTTTTTTAAAAATTACCAAAAGGCTCCTAAGATTTTATCCATAAACCCCTCTCTTTTTTTGGGTGATTTACACTGACCACCCTGAGATTAGGTTAATTTACGAGAAACCCCCCGTAGTTTCAAAAATTACCAAAACCCCCCTGAGGTTATACCAATATTACAACTAGCACCTACTTAGGTTGACTTAGTAACAATATTATTTTTTTTCCCTTGTACTATTGCTATCATAAACTTTTCATGCAATAGGTTTGGAAAAAAAATGTGATTACGTCTTCAAATAAATATTCTGAATTCAATGTTATGAATTTATACAAAATATATGTAATATGTGCTAAATTTATATTTGAGAAAAATTTAATTATATGCATCGTATATATCCATAATGTGAAATGAGAAGTATAAATATTGTTTGAAATAAAAAATTGAAATTAAATAATGCACTTGAAAACTTTATTTAGCTCGAGGACTCTAACTCATTTATGTTAAAATTGACTCTGTATTAACGATAATATGACATACTTGATGTGTTGGTAGATACTTTTAATGTATTAAATTCAGAATATTTATTTGAATAAATAATCACATTTTTTTTTCAAATCTATTACATAAAAATTTTATGATAAAAATATTACGGAGGGGAAAAAAAAGAATGAATATTGTTGATAAGTCAACCTAAGTAGGTGCTAGTTGTAATATTGGTATAACCTCATGGGGTTTTTGGTAATTTTTGAAACGGAAGGGGGTTTCTCGTAAATTAACCTAATCTCGGGGTGGTTCGTATAAATCGCCCAAAAAGAGGAAAGGGGTATTTTTAAAAATTAAAATAAATTTGTAATATTGATATAACCTTAGGGAATTTTTGCTAATTTTTTAAAAAATAAAAAAATTTTTCGTAAATTAATCAAACCTCAGAGGTGGTCAGTGTAATTCGTCCTCAACTTTATAAACTTAAAAAGTAAACAAACTAAGTTTGTAACTACGACATGATGCTCGTACACTTTTTGCTACAATTATGGGTGGATTTTGATGGGGGAAAATGACTTTTTCACCGTACCCCATTTATCTAAATATATTTTAAAATTTGCACCAACGATATCGTGTAAAATAAAAAAAAAAAAATTGACGAATTACCTTTTTGTTTTTGTTTTTTTTTTCTTCATTATTCTTTCGGAACTAATCTGTTCCTTCTACTTTCCTCTTTTTATGTACTTTTAATTTTTTTTTTCTTAATTATACTTTTATCTCTACAGATATATAAATGGAGTATTTTATATGTATAATACACTTGAATTTTGTATATTTTCAACGTTCTTGGTGCTAAGTTTTTTGGCAACGTATTTTTTGGTTGTTTGAATTGAATAAAGGCTGCATCAATTGATATAATATATTTTTAGGTCAACTATACATAAGGGGGTAAGTTAGCTATTTTATTAATAAATTCCTAGAGTCCTTTATATTAATTAAAGATAAAATTATAATTTAAGGATCATATATTGCACCAATTTTAAATTTAGAATACTGACTTTTCTCAATTTAATTTTTGGAATTTGGAAAAATCTTCACATTAAGGGCTTCGGATCGGGCTCCTCTACATTACACACTCTCTCTAATTACACATAATATATCTTTAGATGGATGCCACATCATAGGAAGATTTATCCAATGGTCCATATTTAATTGCCTTAACCACCCCTTAACAGCTTAACCCAAGTTAAACTCAATTTTTAATTTACCCAACTAATAAGGAAAATCAATATTTATCCCTTAAATATCTCTTCCTATGCTATTTTTAACTCCTCTCCAACATTGTTTCATCAAACGATCTCTCTCTTTGTTTTTCTTTTCTTTTTTTTTCAATTATACAATTACATTATTTTAAATAAAAATAAAAAATAAAAAATGGGCAGATTTTTATTATATTTCCCCCTATTCCATCGTCGTTCACTTCATTCTCTTCTCTCTTGAGTATTCTTTGTTTTTTTTTTCAAAAATCAATATTTATCCCTAAAATCTCTCAAAATACATGTTTTTAACTAAAAAAATGGGCAAATTTCTATTCCCTTTCCCACCATTCTATCGTCGTTCACTTCATTCTTTCCCTCCCTTTTTTTCCTCTTTTTCACAAAAGCTTAATAGCATGAGTTTAATAATTTAATTATTATTTGACAGTAAAAAATTCACATAAAAGCTATTGTAGAATATTGAACTACCTTTTCATTTACACAATACGCAACAATACGAAGACGAAAAAGAAAATATTAAAGCATTCGATTGACAAATGCCCTCAAATTTTCGGTCCCTGATAGCAAAAAAGGGAAAACTCTAAAGCATTTTAGTTACCACAATATGATATTTTAGCTGTCTCTCAATCTAAGCCAACCAACTAATTGAAAAAAGACCTTCATAAAAACTTCAATCAATGATTTTTGCAACCACCACTTCATTGGGCAATTCAAATGGCCATTTGATGGAATGAAACGTATCTTCATTAATGTGTTCGTCATACACAATCAAATTAATTCGAGGCTCGAGCTAAAGCTTGAGAATCCCTGCAACACAATTAAAATATACTTTTAGATACGTGTATTTAAAAATGAATGATCAGGATTATGAAATAAAAGTCTTCAAGTCATAATAAGCTAATAAATATTTAACCCTCAAAAGTTGGGAAAATTCTCCTAGTGGAGCAATTTGAGATTGTTGAGTGAGGCATCCTGAAAAATAAAAAGAATTAGCATCATATGAAATAATTATTGTGCCAATAGCAATACATACATATATATCTATATCTATATATATATACATACCATCTGACTTGGAGTACAATACAATGTTTCTTGGGTATTAGGTTGCGCCACAAAAGAAGAAGGTTGTCTTGATGAATTTCTTTTTCTCTTTGGAGCCTTTAAAACTTTTTGGCCGACTATTTCTACGATATGTTGGCTCCTTCTTTTTGATCCCTTTTACTCTCGTAACATTTGCATTATGCACAAAGAGATCTTGTTGTTCACCACCTTCGTTTATTTCAAGTGCATCTAGAAAAAGGGAGGGAGACAATGAAGTGAACGAAGATGGAATGGCGGGAAAGATAATAAAAACCTGCCCATATTTTTATTTTTTATTTTTAGTTAAAATAGTGTAATTGTGTAATTGAAAAAAAATAGAAAAGAAAAATAGAGAGAGAGAGAGAGAGAGAGACGGCTTAAGGAAACAACGTTGGAGACGAGTTAAAAATAGCATAGGAAGAGATATTTTAGGGATAAATATTGATTTTCCTTATTAGTTGGGAAAATTAAAAATTGAGTTTAACTTGGGTTAAGGGGTGGTTAAGGCAATTAAATATAGATCATTGGATGGATCTTCTTATGATGTGGCATCCATCTAAAGGTGTATTGGGTGTAATTTAAGAGAAGGGGTAATGGAGAGGAACCCGACCCAAGGGCTTCCAGCATAAATTGGCTGGAGTTTGCTTACATGGTGTAAAAATTGCCTCTGTGGCACAAAATTTGGCTAGAATCCAGTCATTTTTCATTCTACTTGGAATCTTCAATGGGTGGCAAATATTGTAAATTTTTATAAGTTGAGCGTCAACATTTTATCCAAATAAGAAAAATGGAGAGAAAATCATAAAAATTCCTAATTTAGGGTGTCACATCATCGCCATCGACCGGAATCCGGCCAAAATCATTCCGAAAGTTCTAAATGTGAAGTTTTTTTCTAAATTCATATCCTAAAATTGAAATCAGAAAAGTAAGCGTTCTAAATTAAAAATTGGTGCAACATACAGTTATAAAATTATAAGAGGTTTTCCATATTAATTAGGTGTTAACTTGGTAGAAAAACCGTGGGTTCGAGCCCCACAGTAGGTGATACTCCTTAATTTCAGATCAACAATTTGTAGTGCTTGCTAGATCAACAATTTGTAGTGCTTGAAAATGTTCTTATGATTTATCCAACGAAAAAAGAAAAGTTTAAAAAAAAAAAAAAAAAAGCTTGGTAGAAAAACCTCGAGTTAGAAATTAGGGAAAAGTCTAGTATAATCCTGGTTTGACGAGTGTGTTACATTTTTCTTCTGATTGGTTTATAATTTAAGAAGAATGATCAATCACTTAATAAGTATAATGTTATAACTAGAAAAAAAAAAGACAAATATAATACAATTATCATATAATTTATTGAATTTGATCAAACCAAATTAATTAAGAATTTTCTCATGAAGTAAAATCCAAAAGCATAAAATATAAATAAAAAACAAAAGGGGTCTTTATGATTCCATGATGAGCCGACCTTTTTGTCAAAGACCCACAAGTTGACGTGATTGCTATTCAATCTATTGTCATATTCCCTCATGCATAGCATGTATATATGTATACATATACCTACATTTATACATACATATATATAGAGCAGATAGTAGGAGATTTCCATCACTAAAGTCAATTATTTTTCCCTTTCAATTTTGTACATCTTATTATCAATGGCTCTTGACATGAATTTTCCGATTAATTCGCCAATGTTTTCGTCGTCACTTCTTGCTGCTATCATCACATTAGCCCTTCTTTTCACACTACACAAGAAAGCTACCAAGAACAAAAGCCACAAGAAGAGACTTCCACCAGGCAAAATGGGATTGCCCTGGATCGGCGAAACCCTAGATTTCATCAAATCCCTGAAGAAGAACAAATTATACGAGGATTTTATCCGGGCCCGGATTGAAACACACGGCCTGACATTCAAAACCAGGCTCATGGGCTACCCTACAGTGGTGGTCAATGGAGCTGAAGCCAATAAGTTCTTCTTATCGAACGAGTTCAAGTTCGTTGTAAGCTCGTGGCCATCTTCATCTGTCCAGCTGATGGGCGAGAATTCAATCATGGAGAAACGAGGCGAGGCCCACCGATGTGTTCGTGGGATTGTCGCCACAAGCCTTAGCTCTTCGGGCCTTGAGGGTTTGGTGCCAAGAATATGCAACACAATTGAAGCTCACTTGGAAAAATATTGGAACCCTAATGGTGGCGGTGAAAATGTTGTGATTCGTCTTTATAGTTTAACGAAGATTCTAACGTTTACTATTGTTTTGGAGTGTTTATTGGGGATCGAGGTGAAGCCCGGAATGCTGGACATATTTGAGAGAGTGTTGGAAGGTGTGTTTGCTGCGCCGGTCAACTTTCCAGGGACGAAGTTTTCCAGGGCGAAGGGGGCGAGGAAGGAGCTAGAGAAAATGTTGGTAGATATTATAAGGAAGAGGAGAGAGGAAATGGAAAGAAATAAGGAAGAGAGAGGAGAGAGAGAAGGGATTTTGCTTTCGCGGTTGGTTGCTGCGCTTATTCACGGTGAGATCAGCGAGGTGGAGGTGGTGGACAATGTTGTTTTGCTCGTTTTTGCTGCGCATGATACGACCTCTTTCGCCATCGCCATGGCTTTAAGGATGCTAGCTCATCATCCGGACTGCTATTCTATTCTTCTTAAAGGTATCTCTTTCTCTCTCTCACACACACATTTTTATTTTTTATTTTGTAAGAGGATCGTTACTGGTTCCCTAACTCTTTTGTTATCACATTTGTCACATAGTTCAGCATTTCTTTCATAAGTTCTAGTAACTTGATGCTAATTTTTTTTTGTATCAGAACATAATGATATAATGAGCAACAAAAGATTGGGAGAAACTCTCACGTTTGAGGATACGAAGAAGATGAACTATACTTGGCAAGTTGCTCGGGAGAGCATGAGGCTATTTCCTCCAATTTTCGGTTCATTCAGGAAAGCAATAACGGATATTGAATTTGATGGTTACACAATTCCAAAAGGGTGGAAGGTCCGAGTTAATTATATATAAATTGTTCTGTTCATTGTTATAAAAATGCTAAAAAAACATGCGATTTTGGTGACATGAGGCCTTTTGTTGTATAAATGTCTCTGATGGGAATGAGAGAATGATTAAAATATGATTTCATCTATTTATATCTTATTTTACTCATTTCACTTACATTTCTCTTAGTTTTACTTTCTCGACTAGTTTACTTAGTAACAAAACACTTCAAATATTTTCCTGATTATTTTCTTTTCCCTTTTTCTTCCCTCTCTTAAATCCTTATACCAAACATAGCGCAAGCATTTCATCGAAGTAGGACCAGAAGCATGGCCTTACGGGATCATATTGAAACTAGCATGCATTTGGAAGAGGAGTCCTTGAGGCTTTATCTGCAGTTCATTTTTTCAGAAATATTAAATATTCAATGTTTCTTTTTTAAGAAATAAACTTTTAAATGAGACGGCCGATCTGAAAAATTCTCTTGTGTTTTTGCTTGTGATGCAGGTTCTTTGGACTGCGCATGGAACACATTACAATCCTGACTATTTCGAAAACCCTTTGAGTTTCAATCCAAGTAGATTTGAAGATCCAATTCAGCCATATGCATTTGTGCCATTTGGAGGAGGGCCAAGACTCTGTGCAGGATACCAATTGGCTAGGCTAAATATCCTCATATTTGTGCACTATGTAGTGACGCGGTATGATTGGTCCTTAGAATCCCCGGACGAGCCAATAACTATAGATCCCCTTCCATTCCCTTCTCAAGGAATGCCCATCAGAATTTCTCCCAAGTTGGCGATTCAAATGTTCATTTAAGTATGTAGTATTCCAAAAATGTTCATTTAATTAAGTTATAATTATTAAATGCAGAATTAATTCTTTATTGATACTTTACAACAAACCATACGATAATCAATTATGTTGGAGAAGTTGAGATTCGAATGGCATGTGGGGATTATCTACTCAAATCAAAGTTTTTAAGTTGGAGGAATTTTCTATTGGTATAAAATGTTGGGGAAGGATATATTTAAAATGCATGGGCATTGACCTTTCTGGTCTTTTGTACTATATAGGCAAGATTTGCGTTAACACAAGTGGGGAGATTATTTCAAATTTTTAACGAATACGTGAGTTTTTGTTAAAAATGCAAATTTCATCATATAGGTTGATCCATTTTGGGTTTTAATCCTTTCGCTTGCATTATTCAGGCTTTCGTGCTATGCGTTTATAAAATTGGTAATTTTGATCTTATTTTGCCAAAAACTCTATTTTCTAGTGGGACATTGTTAAGGTGCATACAAGATCAATTGTTGATGTGTACCACTGAAAAGTTTAGGTTAATTCCTAAGGGATTTTTAGGCAAGATTTTGTTGAAATTTCGATTTTCAAACGGAATTTTTTCCGTTGAAAAAACCTTTCTCACTTTATATGTATATATATATGAAAAATCGACGGAATATCCCGCCAAAATTTGGCTGCAGTAACACAATTTTTGATGTAATTTTTGGTGAAAAAATCCGCCATTTCAAAAATACTAATAATATATATATATATACTAGTATATAAATTTAATAATATATATTTATATTTAAACATACTTTATTATGCGGTACATATATATGGACAATACATATATGTAAAAATTGTTTAAATGCACAGAGTACATATATATATTCCTCTACATATAACATATATATGTGACATATATTTATACATATTCCATTCAGATATAATACCTATTTACTATATACATATGTATGTGTATTACACTACATACATATAATATATATTTATAAAGCACACAAACATTATACTAACATTTCGATGGTGGAAGTTGCGGTGGTGGGAGTTCATGTGGAAGTGGCTTTGGCGGGAGATGGCGGCAGTAGGTGGTGCTGGCATGTTGGTTGGGACGTTGTTGGTGGTGGGAAGATTAAGCGATAGGAGGTGGTTGCTATGGTGTTGGTGATGGCGGCGTGTTGGTGGAGGTAGAACGAAGAGAGATGGGAAAGGCAGGAGAAAAATGAAGAATAAAAGAAAATTTTCAAATATATTTTGGTTTTTCGACAAAATTAAAAGAAATTATTTTTTTTTATTTTGAATTTGTGTCAAACTTCTACCAAAAATTATTTTTATTATTTTTTTGAATTACCGGCAGACTTGTCTGCTTCCGCCCAAAATATCAAAATAACATTTTTACTAATTTTTTATTTTCCTTCAAAATATCCGTCAAGATTTCATTCGGAAATCAAAAGATTTTTTTTTTATTTTTCTAAATTTGTCGGTATTATTTTGCTGAAAAACAACAATTTTTTTTGTAGTGAAAAATATGATCAAAATTGTTAATTGTAAAAATTTACATGATGAAAACTCAAAAAATATAAATGAAATGAAAG
Source organism: Petrea volubilis (assembly GCA_026212405.1). Classification (NCBI taxonomy): domain Eukaryota; kingdom Viridiplantae; phylum Streptophyta; class Magnoliopsida; order Lamiales; family Verbenaceae; genus Petrea; species Petrea volubilis. The sequence continues at coordinate 8,015,312 of CM047881.1, read as the reverse complement.
AATTAAAACCTGAAACATGCCAATTCACAGGATGAAAATTGTATTCTTCCGTGAGTTTTAATAAGTTGAGAATCAATCTTGTTCCTCTTTAACATAAAATAGAAATAAAAAGTTGCCTCGTGAAATCGATATTTATGATGCTCTGAGCACTAAATTATCAAGATCCGTAAAGAATTACCGCAATATCTCGAGAATCGATTACTTTCATTTGTTTTATATTAGAACCATTTGGAAGTTCCAAGAGACAGTTTATCGAGGTTGATTTGCAAAATTTATTGTATGGTATACTATTAAAATGCTATTAAAGAAAATACTGTTAAAAAGGAATAGTTTCTCTTTTCAAGGAGTTAAAAAATAATAATTATATTTGTTTGATACCTATCTACTCCTCAGTCCTCAATTTGCATGGAATTCCACCAATTATTCATTTTAAAAAAGCAGTCATATTAACATCTGTCCCCCTACTAAAAAACATGGACATTAAGGGGCCAAATATATTAGCCCTTAAAAGTAAGCTAAGGGGGTTGTTTCCATATAACAGCCCTTATAGAGATAGTTTAGCTTTTGAAAACAAACTAATACGGGCCAAATCCACAATTGCCCTCAAAGCCGTTGATGGAGCAGATTTTAATCCAAATTTGATTTGAATTCGATCTAAATTTTAACATACTCAATTGATTAAGTATTCGATTGATCAGATTCGATTGGATGTGGAATCAAGGAATCCGATCTCTTAAAGTTCTGAATCTGAATTCTATAATATATTTTAATAAATTATACATTAGGTATAATATAATATTAGTGAAGACACTTCATTAGAACATTATTACAGACCTCTATTATATATATGACCAACTATCAGTTAATCTAGTGGGAAGAGGCGATAGATCCTCTAATTAAGCAACACTTAGGGTTTGAATCTTAGACTTATGAATAGAGCTATTGGGTTGGGAAAGTCGCTCCTATAATTAATGGCATCTGCAGTACCTGATCCGGATTAGTCGATCAATAAATCGGAATCAGGTAGATAAGACCAAAATATATATATATATATATATATGCATTTATATAATGCTACGTATATACTATCATTAAATGAAAAACTAAATATTGTCTATAGATATTAGAGACCTCTAAATATATATACTATATATGTACGTGTATATATATATAAATATAATGAACTTTTTATTATTTATTTTCTCTTTTAAGGATAAATAGCTAATTCTCATAGATCTAGGGTTTTTGGACATCCACAGTTTCTTTCTCCCCAGCAGCCTAATAGGTAAGTTTTCTTTCCTTTTTTTTTCTCTTCTTTCTTCTTTCCATTTTATTCTATCTTTCTATCTTAGTTTACTTCTTGATTTTTTTTTTTTTTGTTTTCCTTTTTCCTCTTGTTTCCTCCTTCTTTGTGTTTTTTTTTCTTTTTTATTCGGCGGAAAACAACTAGTCATCGAACACAAATGGCAAGATGATCTTGAACTTTATGTTGCCATCAATTACAAGCTTCCACAGGTGAGTTGTTCTCTAATTTTTTGATAAAGTATGAATGAAGTATGAAAGATGAATGGAACTCACTATTACGATTTCTCCAAGCCTGCATACTTGTCTATAGATCACAAAATGTGGAATAAACTTGCTTGCCTATGTGGTATAAATTTGATTTTTGAGTTACTTCAATAGTCTATATTGACGCTCATTTGTCTAGAAATTAGATCAATAACGATCTTAGTGTTTGTTGTTATTATTCACATTGTATATTAGGATCATATTTCTATTTGTCTGACCTCATTGTGTTTTTCTTTTGTTTTTACATGTTGACTAGAAAAGAAAAGCACATGGTAGATACTAGCAAGGGTAATAATAATTCCTAGTCAATTGTACAAACTACAGTTGATGAGTTGAACGACAATATATATAGAACCTACAAATCAATACGAGCCAAAGAGAAGAAAGTTAATATCTGAGGTATGGATTGAGTTTAAAAGAATAAAAAGCTTTGATGGGGTTTACAAAGCTATTTTTAATCATTGTAGGAGGACATTCTCTGGGTCTAATACTAGCAGAACATCACACTTTAAAAATCACTTGAATAGATGTCTGTTGAGGAATTATAGACCTAAAGGCTAAAACATCCCACAAACGATTAAGGAAGAAGATGAAGAAACTGCTAAATTGAAACTTTTAAGTTTGATCAAGAAAAAAGTAGGCTTGACTTGGTAAGAATGGTTGTAAAGCATACCTATCCATTCAATATGATTGAGCATAAACGTTTTCACAGATTTATGAATAATTTTCAGCCGTCCGTCAAACTTCACTGTAGAAACACCCTCAAAGTTGATATACTTAAAAATAACAAGATGGAGAAAGAAAAACAGTACAAGTTACTTGATGAGCTTCTTAGTTGTGTTAGTCTAAGAACTGATGTGTGGACTTGTGACCCTCAGAAAATAGCTTATTGTTGTTTAACAACCCACTTTGTTGATGATAATTGGATGTTATGAAAACAAATCCTTGCTTTCCCTATTTTAGAGTTGAGGCATGATGGAAAATCTTTGTTTGAAATCATAAAAGGCTTGCTTTTAGAGTGGAATATTGAAAAGAAAATATGTTCAATAATTGTGGATAATGCTACTGGAAATGATGAAATGACTAGAGAATTAAATGATTGGATTTGTGAGCAAGGTTCACTTCCTTTATCTGGAGATCTATTTCATTTTAGGTGTGTTGCGTATATAGTTAATCTCATTGTGCAAGATAGATATAAAGTAATAAATAATTTGCAGCAAAAGATAAAAGATTTTCACTACAAAAAAAATTGATTTATTGTGATGAAAATTTTTGTGGCAAAAAATTAAATTTCATCACAAAAGGTTTTTTGTGACAAAAAAAAAAGCTGTCACAATTTCCTCACAAAATCCCCCTCACATTAGGTTATTGTGACAATTTTTCTATTTCGTCACAAATAATATATGTGAAAACGTGTTATTTCCTCACAAGAAGTTGATTTTTTGTGACTAATATTTTGTCGCATATAATCCATTCTTATTTTTTAAAAAATATCTTGTAGCTAGCCGGGCGCCAGCGGACCATGTTAGCCACACACAGTGTGGCCAATTAATAGTATTATTTCGCACAATTGAGGAATCGAAGCCACGTCTTCTGAGAGGCGAAGGTAGAGTCTCTACCATTAGGCTGTTGTAGTATGTTTGTGCAGAAAGTTTTCTATTTGTACTTATAATAATGATACAACATTCTCAATTTATTAAGTTTAACTTTGTAAATTTATTTATTAAATAAATTTAGTGGTAGATGATCATTATTATGTGAGAGAATATATATGCATACGTGACCACATTCAATGTATGTGAAAAACAAAAAAGAGATATAATTTAGTTAAATAGTTAAAATTTTAATAGCATAATAATTTTTTTTAATTCAGTTTTCTATATAAATATATATATTTTTTAGTTGCTTTTTTTATTTATACTATCTACTTGAATTATTAGTATATTCATCAAATTTATAACGAGCAAAAAAATTAATTAAAAATAAATATAAATTTTTTTATTAAAAATAAATAAAAATATATAAAGTAGAATAAAAGTTTGGAAAGAAGAATACAAGAGAGACGAGAGAAGAGAATAGCAAAAATGAAAAATATTATGCTCTTACTTTTAATAAATTGTATAAAAGTTTTCACCATAACTTTTGGAAAATATTTGTAATATATACGCACATTTTAAATGTCGAATATTACTTGCCTGGTATTTAACAAACTAAGATTATAGTTGATGGATGATCTTTATTATGTGTGACTACATGTATATATATTAAATTATGAGAACAAATTTTATTAATATTTGTATTTTTAAAATTTTTAAAATTTATTAATTTTTTAGCCACTGTAAAATACATAAAAAAAAGTCAAAATTATATTTGGGGTTTCTTTTGATTCATTTAAATTTTTTTTAGGATATCATGAAAAATATTCATTTGATATTTTTTGAAAAATTCTTTTATAACATTTATTCATTTAAGTGTTTTAGCAAATTAGGAAAAATATTCAATTGATACTTTGTGAGGAACTTTTTTTATAATCACATGTTTTTTTTTATAATCACATGTTATTAACTTATTGTGGGGAAAAAAAAAATCTTTTTTGTGATGAAAATTATATTTCCTCACATTAGTCATAGCTATTGTGGGAAACTTCAATTTGTTTTAAAAAATAGAATTTAATGTGACGAAATTATAATTCGTCACATTATGGTATGTTTATGTGACAAGATACAATCTTCTCACAAATATCTTGTCACAATAAATACATTTTATTGTAGTGTTTGTCAGTTACGTAATTAGTTCTTAACAAAGGAAGCAACAATTTCAAAATGTTCTAAGCCAATTGAAGCTGAAAAATAACAGGGAACCTGGTGATGATGTTACAAACAGATGGAATTCAACTTATCTTATGCTTGACAGTGCTCTTGGAATCAAGGATGCATTTTCTCGCTTCAAACAAGTTGATTAAAACGTTAAGTCAAATCCGTCTAATAAAGAATGGAAAATTGTCTCAATTGTTCGCAAATGTTTAGAGGTAATTTATGATGGGACACACAAATTTTCTAGTGTGAAGTATTCTCCTTCCAATGTATACTTTCCGATTGTTTGTGGAATTAAAAAAAAAAAATTATTGGGATGCGAGGATCACATAAAGTTTTATGTTCAAAACATGGTTGATTCTATGAAAGATAAATTTGAAAAGTATTGCAAAGAATGTAATTTAGTTATGGCTCTTGGTGTGATTCTTTATCCACGTTGCAAATTGGATGTTTTGGAGTATTGTTAGAATGAAAATTTATGGTATATATAATGAAAATCAGCTTATCGATGAAAATTCGAATAACACTTGATTGTATGTTTCGTGTGTATAGTGGTGATGTTTCTTCTGTTGACAGATTTTATCTAATTAGAAATTATTTTAGGGATATGATATATATATTCCTTTCTTAATTAGGATTTATTCTACACTCCTATCCCAATTAGTTTTCTTATTCTACTCTTTTCGTAGTTAGGATTTATTCTACTCCTATATATACTCCTTTGTATTGTTGTAATTAAGAAATTAATAGAAATTTTATCTCTAAAATCAGTACAAAAAAATGCATTTAAAGTAACAAAGTAATGGTAACAAATATATATTTTGGCACTAAAATTTGGTTTTTGGTGACAATATATGATTTTGTTACCAAAATATTACTTTTTAGTGATGATAATGACAATTCGTTATAAAAGACAATAGTTTATTACCGAAAAGTCAAACTTTAGTGATTACAAGAGATATTTCTTATAGAAAACAAGTTATTGTTACAAAAAAATTACTTTTTAGTAACAAATGGAAATATTATTTACGAACAGTATAGTGTTGTTACTAAAAATAGTTTTATTTGTGACAACTTTGAAATTTGTTATAAAACTTTAGACATGATTTATAATATATACTCTTTTATAGAGCATTAAGAGTTTTTAATAAGCACTTTGTGTCTTTTATATCAATGGACTATTGAAATCCATTTTGATGTGTTTTTTTTGGAGAAGAAAATTTTATTTTTTGAAAAAAAATTAGCACTTTAGAAAAAAGAACATGTGTTTGGATGAGTATTAAAATTTCATTTGTAATTTTGATTTTTAGCCATGTATTTTTATAGTGGCTAAAAAAATTAAAAATTAATAAATTAAAAAATACAAAAATTAGTAAGATTAATAAAATTTGTTCACATAATTTAATACATATATCTATATATATAGTCACATATAATCTTAGTCATAGTTAAATATCGGACAGGTAAAATATTTGGCATTCAATACATACGTACATATTACAAATATTTTTCAAAAGTTACAGGGACAAAATTGGCTAAATATTATGCGGAACGACTATTCTACGATTTATTAAAAGTACGAGCACAATACGGAAGTGAAAATATATTCGAGAGTAAAAGTACGACTTATTTTAATATTATGTTCACAAAAATTATGCTTTTTATTACAATACGAAAGTGAAAATATATTCGAGAGTAAAAATACGACTTATTTTAATATTATGTTCACAAAAATTATGCTTTTTACGTAATATATATAATAAAAAAATATTAGTTAAAAGTATTCATTAAATTATTTAATTTATAATCATCATATAAATTATATATATTTATCTATATAATTACTAATATTTTATGAAGTATTACAAATTTGTTATTTATATAATATTCAATTTATAATTATCATAAATTTTGATATATTATACCAATACATATTTTTATATATTATAAATTTTGAAACAAATTTAATAATTTTTCATAAAATTAAAGTATTATTTTGTCAAGTGTTATACATAATATAGTATATTAAACATTGTTATATTAAAAGTTATGAATATTATTCATTAAGTTCAGAATATGTATGAAAAACAAAAGTATTTTTTAATTATTCATCTGTATGAGTACTACATAAGTATAGTACGTGTTTTAACTAACAAAGCTCCTATAATTATCTGAATTTTTTGAATTAATACATAATTAATTAACTAATTAATAAAATTAAAATTATTCAATGGAGGTAGAAAACAAATACGAATAATAAAACACAAAAGCTAACAATGAAATAGCATTTGGTATAGTTGTAGCCTTGGACAAATTATACACGAGGTTGGGAGTTCAAATCTCTCCAGCGACAAAGCAAAAAATTCAAAGCGGGTCAGTGCATGGGTCGAGGTTCGGTGTTGGATTTGGGTCAAGGCTTAGCTTTTTTGTGACAAATATTTTGTCACAAAAAATAGCTTTTGTGACAAAAAAATTAATTCGTTACCAAAACAAATGTTTTTGTAATGAAAACAAAAAAATATCAATACAAGAAGTTTTAACGACAGGTTTTATGGGACGAATTTTGGTAACGAAAATATTCGTTACCAAAGTTATAGTAACAAAAAATAGACTTCTTTTAACAAAATCTTTTGTTACAAAAGGTCATTTTTTTTGTGGGATAATTGCATAAACCCACTTGTGGTTTCAGAAAATTGGACGCTACTAACCTATAGGTTCAAAAATACGAAAAAAACACCATCTGTTTTTTAAATTCATGCGAAAAATCACTTTTTCCGTTAAAACTAACGGCGAGTGAGTACACATGCGTTAGGTGCGAGTATCCATATAATTAGGTCTTATTTTACTTCAAAAAATATTGAATTTGCTAAAATACCCTTAGGGTTTCAATTTATTTATTTATTCTTCATTTATTCAAAATTTTATTTTATTTATTTTATTTTTTCTTTTATTTTTTTCCCTTCCTTCCTCTTTCTTCTTCTTCTTCTTCAACTCCACCACCACCTCCAAGTTGCCGCCGCCGCCGCAGTCGGAACCACCACCAAAAACCATCTTTTCCTTCCTCCACTCCACCCAACTTCTTTCTCCTCATTTCTCCATCGCTGTCGCTATGACTTCGGTCCCTACCGTCGCCGCCACCTCAATCCCAACCGTAACCCGCATCCTCTCCTCCCGCCGCCATCTTTTCTCTTTCAGATTCCCCCTCGCCCCCCCCCTCCCCCCGCCCCAAACATCATCTTCTTCTTCTTCCTCTTCACCCAATTTTTAGATCTAGGTGTGTGTAACCCACCCATCTTTTTCTTCCTCCCCATCCATCTTTTTCTTCACTAAAAATTAGATCTGAGTGTTTGTGTGCGCGCACGCAAACCCTCTCCCCACCCATCTTCTTTCACACCCACCTTCTTCCTAAAAATTAGATCTGAATGTGTATGTGTGGGTAATTGTGTGTGCATATGTGCGTGTGTGCAGGTGTGTGATTTTGTGTGCAAGAGGGTGTGTTTGTGTGTGCAAGTATGTGTTACTGTGTGTCTGTGTGTGTGTGCAGTGTCTGATATTTTGTGTGTGTGTGTGTGTCTATGTGTGTGTTTTGTGTGTGGGATGTTTTGTGTATGATTGTGTGTGCAGGTGGGTCGGTATGTTTATGTGTGTTTGTGTGTGCATAGTGTGTCTCATTGTGTGTGTGTGTGTTTTTTTTTTGTGTGTGTGTTTTTTGTGTGTGCAGAGTGTGTGATATTCTCTGTGTATGTGTGTTGTGTGTGCAAAGTGTGTGTAATTGTGTGTCTGTGAGTTTGTTTTTTTTTATGTGTGTTGTGTGTGCAGAGCGTGTAATTGTGTGTCTGTGAGTTTGTTTTTTTTTATGTGTGTTGTGTGTGCAGAGTGTGTAATTGTGTGTCTGTGTGTATGTTTTGTGTGTAGAGAGTGTGTGTAATTGTGTGTTTATAAATTTATTTAGAATTTATATATATATATATATTTATAATTTTTATATTTATGTATGATATTTTTAATATAAATATTTTTATTTGTAATTTTTATGACTATGTATTATTTTTTTTAAAACAATTAATCTGAACTATTCATTTTTTAAATCAAGATCTAATGCCTCTTAACAAGGGCATAATAGGTATTTCTGCAAATTATTAACGGTGTTTTTTTCATATTTTTAAATCATAGAACGTCCAACTTTCCGAAACCACAGGTGAGTTTTTTTTGGCTATTTTCCCTTTTTTTGTAGTGAATCATCATGGTATCACAACTAAGGTTTCTCGAGAGAGAGAGAATTAGACAGATTCGCACCCTCATAAGTCAACGTGTAAGGGCACAGGGAGTGGAGTTTTGTCCGCTGGTTGGTGTCACCAGCGTCGCCTTGTCATGGATGACAACATTTTGTGGTTGGTTGTCAGTAGGTTAGGTCGGATGTATATATTTTAGGTTCGGTTCAGTTTTTATTGCATATGTTTCCAATAACGTTTCGTGTGTTTAGGTCTTTCGCTTCCAAAAATTATTTATAGTGATACTTGTTGGGTTATCTCCTTGTTTATCATTGTATTAAATAGGTGAGGATAAAAAGATAGTGGCCCCTATTGGAAACAATCCCTCATTGCAAATTAGTCCCATAAAACTTGATGGAACTAATTACCTTGCACGGTCAAGGTTTTGTATTCGGTTCATCAAGACTAGAAGATTGCAGAATTATGTGACCATGATTAAGAAAAAACCTAACACGACTGATACTGCCTACTATTAATGGAAATATGAGAACTCCTTTATCATGTCACGACTCATCAACTCTGTGCAACCACACATTGCCTGAGCATCTTTATTGCTCGATACTGCTCAAAAGACATGGAAATGTCATCTCAAACCTATTCTTATATAGACAACGACGCACAGATATATGAGTTTCGGAAGAGAGATGATTGTCTCATAGTATTTCTCTGAGTTAAGCAACTTATGGCAGGAACTTGATTACTATCAAGATCTCCAAACTAATTGTTCTAAGGATGTAGTCAAGTTTTAGAAGTTGATAGAAAATGAACGAGTTTATGATTACAAGGGTTTAGGTGCTTGGGAAAGAATCTTCACCCTCTTCAAAGCAAACATATTCTTACGTTCAACAAGAAGAGAGTAGGAGGAGTGCTATGCTTTACACAACACTAGTTAAAGAAGCAGGATTGATTGCTAACTCTAGCCAAGGCCTAACTAAATCCAGTAATTCTACTAACAAAGTTGAAGCCATATGTGAAAATTGTTGTAAACCATAACACATTAAGGAGAATTGTTGAAAGTTGTTTGGCCGATCAACTAGAGGTCGTGGAGGAAGAAAATAGAACTCAACAAGGCATCAGGGAAATCTGATTGAGGCAACATGCCTGTTTGGTGAAACCACCACTATAGGAACACTTTGTAGTGAAGAAATTCATAATCTAAGGAGATATTTGTCCCAGCTTGAGTCTCCATCAACCATTGGGACCTCCAACTTTGTGAAATTAGGTAACACATTTCTTTCTAAACTTGATTCTTCCTAGATTATAAACTTTGGAGCAACTAGACATATGATAGGCTCTTCCAAAACTTTTGTTACCTACTCACCACATACAGAAGGATATAAAGTCCAAATAACTAATTAGCTCTATTCTTCTGCATTTGGAGCAAGTTCTATTGTTTGTACTCTTGATATTAAACTATCCTTAGTTCTCCATGTCTCTTGATTACTTATTAATCTTTTAATCTATCAGCTCTATCATTAAGGCTCTTAATTGCAAAATTGAATTTTGTCCGATTTATTGTGTCTTTCAGGACCTTTCAATTCGGAAGATGATTGATACTTGTAGATTGCATGATAGCTTATACTTTTTGAGGGAAGACAAAGTCCAGCATTTTATGGTGAGAATAAGGATGTCAACTAAGAAATAGTGCAATGGCATAGACGATTAGGGAATCCATCATTTTTTGTTTTAGAAAAGTTATACCACACTTTGTTCGAAAAGACTAGGGGTGATACTTTATTTTTTGATACTTGTGAGTATGATAAACATACTAGAAACTCTTATCCTTTAAGCAGTAACAAAAGTATGATTTCTTTTATAACAATCCATTCTGATGTTTGGGGATCCATTTAAAACACTTCTGTTTAGTTGAAATTCCCACGCAAATATGTGTGTCGATCAAGTAATAATTGATGAGAGGATTGTTGTATCCCACGTGACTAGTTTAATTATGTTACTAATTACCAAAATTATACTCCCTAGTTTTATCCTATCGGTTAATATCAAGAAGTATTGGAATCAAATTGAATACGTAAATTAAAAACAACCTAAACCAAAGGAAATAAATAAACAAGGATTGAATTCAATGATAAAATAATTAGGACAACAATTTTCCCTATTATGATCCCCTAACTCTTCTTCTCCCTAAATTAATCCTTTTATAAGTAAAATTCGATACCCTAGAGAACTTGTGAAATTGCGGGTTTCCATCGAATTGCCCCAATTCTTGTGTTGTGAATAACTATCCTATATTTCTATAATTAGCAAATTCACAACAAAGAATTAACAACTGCTCTACAGGTATGCATGGGTTGTGAGTATAATCTCACAACCAAATCAACATAATTACACGTGCATTAATTGAACATACACTATTCAATTTATGTCGAGTCCCATTTTGCTCTGTTGAAGCTTAATTAGGGTTCGTAAGATGCAATTGTTGGCTAGACAATCAATAATGACGAATCAAATTGAGTAATTGAATCAAATCTTGCAAACAATCATCAACAAGGGAGAATCAAATTTAGGTTCACACAAGTTCCATTGCAATCCTTAATGATAATTCAGTTCGACATAATTAAAAAGAAAAACATAAACACATATAATTCCCTCGATACAATAAATTTAGAGATGGGAAGAGAAGAAAAACCTCATCGCCGAATTCATTGCTTCACTTGTTGAATTCTCCAATCTTCTTGTTCGAAGATTGTCTTCGAAAGAGAAAATAAATCTAGATCTAGAAAAGTGAAAGAAAGAGTCTCTAAAATATGTCTAAATCCCAACCAAGATGAATAATGCTCTATTTTCCCCCTTTTCCTGACCTTTTAGGACTCAGAAAATGCCTAGATGTTCGTGGAAAGATAAAATAGAAGAAGTCATCAAGCAATCTATCCATTGTCAAGAATTTGCCTCTTTTGGTGAGTTACCTTTAACCTCTATTTTAAATGATTTAGTTAGACTATTGCTCTGAGAAAAGTTGTTAGGTCTTGTACCAAACACCCTACGTCTAATTTTGCTTCTTATGACTCCTTGTCCCCCTCATATAGAGCATTTGTCTTTTCTATTTGTTTTGTGTCTATTCCATAGTATTAGAGAAAAGCTCTTCTAAATCTTGAGTAGAAAAAAGTGATGGTTGAACAGAAGAAGGCCCTAGCCAAAAATAAGACTTGGGAACTAGTAATTTCTCCATTAGGAAAAAAATCGATTGGCTGCAAGTAGGTGTTTACTGTAAAACACAAGGCAGGTGGTTCGACATGAAAGATACAAAGCAAGATTGGTGGCTAAGGAGTTCACTCGAACCTATGAAGCAAACTATCAAGAGACATTTGCCCTGATTGCCAAGATGAACACAATTAGAATTATGTTGTCGTAGGCAACAAATCTTGATTAGGATTTGCAACAACTTGATCTAAAAAATGCTTTCTTGCATAGAGATTTAGAAGATGAGGTGTATATGGAGATTCCTCCAAGTTTTGATGATGAAAAGGCCAAAGGAAGGTGTGTAGGTTAAAGAAGGCTTGGTTTGGTTTGACAAATTCAATAAAGCCATGATCTCGTTTGGAAACCTACACAGTAACACTGATCATACCTTGTTTATCAGGCACAATAATGGTAAGGTAAGATTATATTACTCATAGTGTATGTCAATGATATTGTGCTGATCGAAGACGACAGAGAAGAGATAACTCTATTGAAGAGGCTTCTTGCTCAGGAGTTCGAGATTAAGGATTTGGGAGAATCAAGACATTTTTCGGGAATCAAAATCACTAAGTCAAATAAAGGGATCTTCATTTCTTAGAGAAAGTATATTCTTGATCTTTTAACAGAAACCGATATGTTAGGTAGTAAGTTTGCAGAATCGCCTATTGAATGCAATCATAAATTGCAAGCAGGGACTGACATATCAGTTGAAATAGGAAGATATCAGAGATTAGTGGGAAGGTTGATTTATTTCGCACACACAAGGCCAAACATAGCACATGCAGTTAGCTTGGTGAATCAATATATGCATGATCCTCATTAACATCACTTGCAGGCTATGTTTTGTATTTTGAAGTACGTTAAATTTGTTCCTAGAAAAGGTCTTCTTTTTTCCAAAAATGGGGACCTCCAAATAGAAACTTTTACAAATGTAGATCAGGCTGGTTATCCGGATGATCAAAGGTCAACCACGGGTTACTGCACGCTTTTTGGAGGGAATTTGGTTACTTGGAGAAACAAGAAGCAAAGTGTGGTTGCTCAGTCAAGCACATAAGCCGAATTTAGAGCTATGGCTCAAGGGGTTTGTGAGCTACTTTGGTTGGGAAAATTAATGGAGGAACTAAAGTTGATAAAAAGGGGTCATCTATCCTCATTTAGCGATAGCAAAGCTACCATCAGTATAGCTCAATATTTAGTGTAGCACGACTGGACAAAGCACATAAAGATTGATTGACCTTTTATCAAAGAGAAACTAACAGAAGGTTCCCTGAAAATTTTTCACGTGGTATCTGAAAAGCAACTGGCCGATGTGTTTACTAAGGGGCTTAGTAATCCGACCTTTCATACGTTGGTTTGCAAGTTGACTATGTGTGATATTTATGTACCAACTTGAAGGGAAGTGTTGAAAAATTTTATGTAATCAGGCAAATTTTTAGGAATGTGATGTATATATTCCTTTCCTAATTAGGATTTATTCTACACTCCTATCCTAGTTAGGTTTTCTTATTCTACTATTTTCCTAGTAAGGATTTATTCTACTCCTATATATACTCCTTTGTATTGTTGTAAATAAAATATCAATAGAAATTTTCTCTCTAAAATCTTCATCAACTGATGATGATTTCGTATTTTTAGCACCAAAAAATTCCATGATTCTAATATAAGTTTTTTGGAAAGGTTCCATAAGTGGTATGAAGAAACTCGTGTTGTTCATATTATTGCTTCTTAAAAGTCTAAGCTTGATAGGTACTTGGAGGACCCTATTGTATGTGTTTCAAAATCTTATGATTTTGATACTTTAAGTTGGTTGCAAGATAATGCCCCATGGTTTCCAATTTTTGGAAAAATAGCTAGAGACGTTCTTGCAATTCCTATATCAATTGTGACATCAAAATCTGCTTTCAGTATAGGAGGAAATATTATAGAACCAAGCAGTCATGCTCTAAGAGCATATATTGTGCAAGCTTTGACTTGTGGACAAGATTGGATTGAGTTACTTAGAAAAAAAAGAGTATAAACAATAAGTTGTTAAACTATTTTATCATTTTTACATTTTCATTTTAGAAATGGCCTTGATCTCATTGTTGTTATTTTTTTTTTCTTTTTTTCTTCTCTCTACAGAATCATGTCGAGCTACGAATACTTTGAATTGAAGTCTACGTCTTGATTAATCTAGCCTCTCATGGTATTTCCAAGTATGTGTTTAGTCCTTTCTCCTTTCTTGTACCTTGTATTGTTGGTTTTATAATCTATCAAAACCATGATAATTCCAATCTTATTAGTATCTTATTTATAGGTTTTATTTTGGATGATCTCAACTTTTGTTCACGGGTTTTTGAAGCATATTTTGCATGGGATTTATCTCCAATATCTTTAGCAATGACCACCTTTCGATAAACTTATTTTGGCCTAACAAATTCTTGCTACTTAAGAGGAGCAAGTACAATTAAGTGTATATTTTTCAATTGATATTAAGTGAACAATATGTTTATTGAGCCACAATTTTGTCTTTTTAACAGTTTTTAAGCAAAATTTCATTGACTATTTTGCATGGACCTTTTTGGCAAACTTCTTTTGGCATAGAGAACTCTTGCTATTTAAGAGGAGTAAGTACAATTAAGTGAATATTCTTGAATAGATATTAAGCTTAAAAAATTCTTTCATTTCTTAAGAAACAAAGAGATATTAAGTCTAAATTGCCTTCTTATTTATCCAAAAAGAGAAAAAAGACCCTTTCCCAAATATCTCAAGTTTCTTTCTGGGTAACCAGGTGAGTGTGACAAGGACACTAGTTTTAACTTTAGTAATAGTATCGGGAAAGAAGAGAGAGAGAGAGAGAACCAATGTTTACTGAGTGATGGAGTTGATAGAAGAAGAACTTTCCAAACTAGTGAGCCGAACTTGTACGATTGAGTGATTGAAGGAGAATAACCCACAATCATTAGTTTGCTCAGTTTGGACACAGAAAACATACATGAAGGACAAATTCAAGATGGCTTGGAAGCATATGTGGAAGTTGAAGGGTAAATTTTCGTTTATGGATATCAGCCCCAACCTATATCAAATTAAGCTAGAATTCGAAGACAATAAAACAAAAATTGTAGAGGGGCGGCCATGGCTTTTTGAAGACCAAGTGGTTCTTATTGAAGACTTTGCACAATACAACTCTCTTGAAGAACTGGATTTATCGACTACACTATACTGGATTGGTATCGGAAACATACTAGGTATTTGTGACAAATTGAATATGGCGCACCAAGCAGGAGAGGCATATGGAGGACTTATTGGTTCTGAAATTCTAAACAACTTGATTAGAATTTGTGTCCACTTGAATCTCAATAAAAAATTGGTTTGGGGACGATTCAAAGGGAGAATATAGAGGACTCTTATGCATATGGGGATTTTTTACACTATGGAACAGGCAAAGGATTTATCCTCCAGGAGATGATTGTGAAAAATAAAGTTGAGGTTAGGCACTACTATGTCAATGAAATAGGAAGATCCATAGATGGGACGTGCAGGGCTACTGGACGACAAAAGGTAAGAAACCCGCAATAGATGGAAAGTTAGAATCCAACTTTAACAAGGATTCTAACGAGGATTCTATAGAGCATGAATTAAAGAAAGGACTAGACATGGAATTTGATCAAATATGGGAGGATATATCTGATGACACCCAAAGAGATTCACTATATCTCCTTGCGGGATCTACACACATGTTAAGCTCAACTCAATTGCTGACTGGACAAAAAACAAATAATGTGGAGGAGAGCCGGGACCACCTTACATTGGTTAATGATAGCCTAGCTGTGCCTATGGGTGGAATAGTGGGGGAACTTACTATCTCCCCCTGCAAATCGATCTGACATGAGCAGAAAAGGCAAAGTTGGTTGGACTCCCAACGAGGACACTGAATAAGAGGACCTTTAAATGCCTGGAGCACATTAAGAAAGTGAAGGGGACCTCCCTTAGGGAGTTAAAGAAATTAGCTAGAGGAGAGAGGTGTGCCCAAATAGAAGATGAGGCGAATAATGAGAGACAGACAAAAAAAGCAAAGACCGATGAAAATTTGAATGAGAAGGTTGGGTGAGCGACCTAACCTCGTGACGCCTAATGTCACTTATGGCGTGGAATAGATGGGGGTTTGGGAGCCTCTGCACCGTTCGTATCTCTAAAATTTTATTCCGCAAAAAAGGACCCTTGCTTGTTTTCATATCAGAAACAAGATTAACAATGAATAAAGCTATGGAACTTGGAACACAATTCGATTTTGATGGAGAAACTACTGTCAATTGCCATTATAATGCTCGTGGGCAAAGAAGGGGAGGTCTCGCGCTATTTTGTCGCGAACCGTGCCAAGCTGTGGTTATATAAATCTAGGCATCATATTGATGTATGGATTATAGTTAGGTCCATGGGAAAAAGCTGGGGCTACACTGGTGTTTGGGAAAAAGCTGGGGCTACACAGGTATTTGGGAAAAAGCTGGGGCAACACTGGTGTTTATGGCCACCGCAAATCACATCGGCGACACAAAACTTAGCCGATCTTAAAAGTGATGCGGGAGGGACAACCAACGGGCCGGGTCGTTATAGGATATTTTAATAAGGTGTTTTTGTGATGTTGAATTGTTTAACATGAATCCAAGACCTCAAGCTTAAATTGATTTGTTTCGGGATTTCATAAATCATCATAATTTATGTAACTTGGGTTTCATAGGGACGAGATACACTTGGAGTAATAAGAGGTTGGGGACTAAATGAAAGGAAGCACGGCTAGATAGGGTACCTGGAATGGCTCGACTTATTTCGGGATGCAGGAGTTAGCTATCCCCCGATGGTGGCTTTGAATCATGTGGTTTTACTTTTGTAAACCAAATATTTTTTCCAAAGCAGAGGAAATTATTTTAGGTTCAAGCAATTCTAGGTAAAGCAAGCAGAAACAGAGAAGATTATCACTCAAGTGTGGATCGAGCAATCCACACAAACGGCACAATTACTAAGGATTGATGCATTATTTAAATCAATATGCCAATGCCAAGAAATGGACTTATACGCTAAAAAGGTGGCAAGATGGAATGAGGAAGTAGTGGTTAATCTAACAAAAAAGCTAAGAGAAGCTCAACGTGAGTTAGAGAACCATCTTTTTGAAAGGGACAAAAAAAAATCAGGGAAGTAGAAAAGAAGATAAGCTCTCTCTAGGATGATGAAATCATGCTATGGAAACAATGGGCAAAGTTGAACTGGATGAAATTCGGTGATAAAAACACTTAATTTTTTCACCAAACAGCATCCAAATGAAGAAGATGGCATGCTATCTTCAAGCTTCGGGTGGAAGATAGACCAAGATTAACGAGTCAAAAGTCAATGGAGAAAGTGGCCAGAAACTATTTTGCAAAGTTGTTTACGTCATCGGGCATGCAATAGCCACCTGAACTAAATGATCATTTAAGCCAAAAAATCACGAATGAAGATATCAAGCCACTAGCCCATGCAGAGGTGGTATGGGCGATTAAAAGTGTGCATCCAACGAAAGTGCTGGGCTGGATGCTTTTCTAGTGTGTTTCTATCAAAAGTATTGGCTTGTGGTAGAAAAGGATGTTATTAGTGCTTGTAGCCAGTTCTTACAGGGTGGAAATGGGGGTCCACAGGATGATCCATTAGTTTCAATGAACAAGACAACGCTAGTCCTAATACCCAAAAAGGAGGGTGCGGACGCCATCACGGATTTTCGGCCAATTTGCCTATGCAATGTCTCATACAAATAATGGCGAAGGTACTAGCTAATTGGTTTTGAAATGTTCTTGGCTCGATTGTACGGAGAATAAAGTGCCTTTTATACCGGGAAGGCTAATTCATCACAAACACTATCTTGGCACATGAAGCCATTCATATTTTGTGAAAACAAAGAAGAGGAAAAGCGAAAGAAGCGGCTATAAAATTGGACATCTCAAAGGCATACGACCAGGTTGAATGGTTGTTTCTTTTTGTTGTTAAGAGGTGCATGAATTTTCACCCAATATGGATAGAATTGATAAAAAGATGTTTGAACTCGGTGGTTTTTCAGGTGTTCATTAATAGATCTCTTACACAGGAATTAAGACCAACCAGAGAGTTGAGGCAAGGTGATCCTCTGTTACCTTACCTGTTCTTATAATGTGCCAAAGGCTTTTCTACTATCATCAAACATGCCCATATTATAGGAGAACAAAGAGGCCTACATTTATGTGGGGAAGAACAATACGTTTTGCATCTTTTCTTTGCAAACGACTCCTTATTGTTCATCCAAGCCACCTGGGTGGAAGTGCAGAATCTATTGAGATATCTTAATCAATATAAGCGGTGGTACGGCCAGAGGATCAACCTTGAAAAGACATCAATTATTTTCAGTAGGAATACATGCAATCAGATAAAGGAATTGGTTTGTGGCTTACTGCGATGCTCTGGAGATCCTATGGAGTTTTGCCTTGGATGACTACCGATGGTGTTTGGCTCGTCCAGGAGACAAGGCTTCCAATACTTGAGAGAACGCATTTGGAGATGCACTCAAGGTTGGAAGGGACACTTACTCTTAGCAAGAGGTTGAGAAGTATTAATTAAAGCGGTGGTGCAAGCTACACCGTGTTGCACAATGAGCATCTATGAGTTCCCGATGAATTTTTGTGATGAAATCAATTCAATATGTAGCTGATTTTGGTAGGGTATGAAAGAAGGTAAACGGAAAATTGCATGGGTTTCTTGGAAGGGACTGTGTACGGCAAAAGCTAGAGGGGGGATGGGTTTCAGAGATTTTGTTTTGTTCAATTTGGCGCTGCTGGCTAAACAGGCATGGAGAATTTTGACTAATCCAGGTTCTATGTGTAGTTGAATTCTTATGGGGAGATATGGCAGAGGGAAATCTTTCCTTGACTGCTCGAAAAGAGCATAAGATTCCTTTGTTTTGAAAAGCATTATGAGGGGTAAGGAATAGCTAAGACGAGGGCTGAAATGGCGGCTCAATAATGAGCAATCAATGTGGATGCTCACTGATTCATGGACTGAGAGGGGTATCTCGCCAAAAAGTCAATTTTCATTAGGATGTGGAACGGATCTTAGGGTGAGTGAATGCCTAAATAGAGCAACGGGGGCTTGGAAGGAAGATATGGTGGTGATGTTAGTTGGGGAAGAAGGTTGGTGGGTAATACAAGAGATCAAACCTAATTTACAAAGTGAAGATCGAGTGTACTGGGAGAGAGAAACTTCAGGATTCTTCACTTTGAAATCAGCATACCATATGTTTCAAAGTTTTAAGGCATATAGAGGAAAATCAAAGCCACGAAAATTTCCCAAGGCCAGAAGTATATCGGACCATTTGGCGATTGAAACTGCCATCCAAGTACAAAGTTTGGGCTTGGAGACAAGTGAGAAACAGGCTGCCGACACACACTAACCTACATGCTCGTGGAATACCAGTCCCGGAAGAGTGTGGTTTGTGCGATGCTAGTGCGGAGACGGAAGACCACTTATTTTGCAATTGTACGCAGACACTCTTGGCTTTCCCACAAGGTTTATTTGGGAATGTATTGGTTTCTAGGCCGACTAAAGTGGTGCATATGTTTGATCTCTTCTTGAAAAAAGAGGACTCACGAAAATTGAATATTTTGATCTTGACTTGTTGGCGTACTTGGTGGATCTGAAACAAGTTTTACATGCAGGAAAAGATTTCCTCATTTCCTGGAGATGCAAAATTGGGTCCAAACATATTATTATAAATAAGAAGAAATTTGGTACGATGAGGCGATCGGGGGCCTAACAAATCAAGCTAGTGAAGGATGGCAACTACCACCTAGCAGGAAGCTAAAGCTCAATGTGGATGCAAGTCTCAATTACACTACTGGTAGAGCTAGGCTTGGAGCAGTGATTCGTAATGAGGAGGGACAATTTATTGGTGCCAAGGCTAATTTTCTGTTCCTGGAAACCGATATACTGGCCATGGAATTAAAGTCACTTGCGGATGGTTTGAAATGGGTCATCCAGATGGGGGTGCAAAGCATTGCTATTGAAGGAGATTCCTTGTAGATTGTTCAATTCATTCGCGGGCTTGGTTCTTGCATATAACAATATCGAAGTTTGGTGGATAAATGTGTTGCTCTAATTAAAATTTATTGCATATTAATTAAGATATAGTGAGGTTTATTTTTGTGTACACATAAAAATTAAAATACATCTAATAAAATTTAATTGGAAAAAAAAACAATCAATATGAATGAGTGGATTGGATAATTTTGAATCAATACACCAAATATATATAAATAAAATTTAAAGTTTCAGGTAACTAGTAGCTAATAGATTACTTGCAACCTGTTGTATGGGCAACAAGTACTCTCATATTTTAATAAAGTATTAGGGTACATAATGTTAACCGAATACAACGGATAACTTATTTTAGACAAACTCAAGATTTTAATGCATACATATATATATATATATAAGCATGTTCTTAAGCACCATATTATTTTCATGTATTTAACCTTTAAATTAATGTCAAGGGGGTGTAGCTCATATGGTAGAGCGCTCGCTTCGCATGCGAGAGGCACGGGGTTCGATTCCCCGCACCTCCAATGTTTCTTTCTTCAAAGAAAAATAGAAGGATAGTAAAAATGCCAAGTTTCAAAAGAGAACCTTGAGAGTATAAAATAAAAGGGAAAAAAAATTGTAAGTTGTGTGGGTAGCATTTGAAAAAAGCTATTCAATAACTCAATTCTGAACATAAAAATAATACGTAATGCTATTAAGTAATTATTGAAAATATAAATAAGTTATTTTGATAATATTACTAATTTACTTAATATTGCTAAGAGTGATATTATTTAAACATTAGTTAACTTATATAAAAAAAATGTTATATTAATTAGCATAGAATGTGAGTAAGGCGTATACATAATTGAGGCAGCAAAATATATTTATCCTTTTGATGAATTGACTTCAATTTATAAATAGGTTAAAACATCCCATAATATTTCAATAATGAACCGAATCTTTAATTTATTTTACAAAACTTTATCAAATAGCTAATAAATCAACTGAAGTAAAATGATAGACATCTATTATACTATTTCTCATAATAATGTCATTAGCATACAACAGGGGTATAGGGATGTAAATGTACATGTACGATTCGTTTTACTTGATTTTGAGCCCAGCTAACCAATTCAAAGGATATATAAAGTTTATAATTCTATATTTTTAGTTTTTTATAACTAAAAAAAAAAAAAAACTAAGAGTTCAAATTGGAGTCTTTTGTGCATTAAGTTATTTAGTATTTGTATTGCATTAGGAGATTTATTTTTTAAGAGGAAAACTAATATTAAATAAGTTAATTGCCATTAAGATCAATAATACAAAATGCTAATTTTGTCCAATCAAACTTTCCTAGAAATTCAAATGCTATTCACACTTTTATAGGTGCTAGAAAGGACAATGCATTCCGTGCTTGCAATTAAAGTCTTTTTCTTTTTTTTTTTTGAGAAAAATATTGATTAAGGTAGAGTATAAGTACATTGAGAACTTTTTAGCTTTCCAAAGAAAGATTATGAACAGATACAAACTAATAAAATTATTAACTTTATTATATTTTTATTCTATGAATCACATTGATAATTTTTAAGGTTATTAGGATTCTTTATAAATTTTCCTTGACACTAGTTTGTTTGTTTGTTTGTTTTTTTTTCTTCTATTGTGAGTAAGTTACTAAAATTAATTTATCAAAAGTTTAAAGTTTTTCAGAAAAATATTGATTAAGGTACAATATAAGTGCATTGAGAACTTTTTAGCTTTCTAAAGAAATATTATGAACTCATACGAACTAATAAAATTGTTAACTTTATTATATTTTTATTATCTATATCATATTAATAATTTTTAATGTTATTTGGATTTTGTATAAATTTTCCTTGACAGTAGTTTTGTCTTTCTTTTTTTTTTTTTTTTTGAGTAAGTTACTAAAATTAATCTATTACAAGTTTAAATTAGCGTGACTGGAAATTTTGACACGAACAGACGTACCCCTTTATATTTTAAAAATAGATTTATAAATTTTTGGTAGTAGTTTTTACTTGCTTTCAATACTTACAAATAAAGAGATGTGCACATATAATATGAGCATATATATTTATTTAACATTAAGATTTGCATGAAGTTATATAACTATTTGTTACATTTTTTTAAAAAAATATTTGTATTAGTACTTTTCTTCATTATTGATTTTAAGTATGTTTAAATTATTTTTTAAAAAGTCTATTAAAAATACATAATTATTACATTTTTTGTACATGTATATTTTAAAGAAAGATATCTTCTATACCATTTCAAGATCAAATATATGGAAATTAAATATGCTCAATTATGATTATATTTAATTAGTAACCATAAAAGTCTATATCCAGTCTAAAGTTCGTTTAAATATCCTTTCTTGTAATAAAGTTTGATTGAATTTATTTTTAATTATATTATAAATTAGTGTTGTATGGATAAATGAATAAATATAGAATAACTTATGTATCATTCTTACTTCTCATTATATTTTTGAAACTAATTTTAATTTATATTAGATTAAACAATATTATTGAGTATATCATATTCTATCTAGGTTTTACTTCTCCATGCTACTATGCTCCATCGTAGCAACATTACCGCTGCCACTAATTTTAACATAATACATTTGAAAGTTATGTTACACTATTTTCACTCTATTGCTCACCATTATCATGTCTCTATTTTATAGCAGATTCTTCACGATTTTCATCACAACCTCTACACCACTACCTTCACCAATCTCCATCATTTTTGTTAGCTCCTCCATCATTGCTATCTCTCATGTTTTAATCACTACTTTAGCCACAATCTCCACTGTCTCCACATCTACCTTCACCTTCATTGTCGCCTTGTCTCTATTGCCTCACATAAATTATAACACAAAATTCATTACCATGGTGGAATACCTTTTAAAAAAGTGCTGGGGAAACATGCTATTACTTTTAAATTATTATGTCTATCTTTTTGTTATATATTACCCATCAGTTCAAATTTGAAATTGTGAAATTTTTTCTAATTTATAAAAATTATTTTGAAATTGTGAAATTTTTTGCAGTAAATTTTATTAGTAGCTTCTTTTCAAGAGCTTTTTTTTTTTTTTTTTTTTTTGTCTTTACTTGATGTTTCATTATGACCTTAAAGATTTTTTTGATTTTGTTATCTTTACTTCTCTTTGTTGCATTCATTTTTCTTGACAAGACTTGCTATGTTTTTTTTCCTTTCCTAATTCAATCTTCGTTCAATGCAAAGTTTGTGTAATATATCCCTACACTTACAATTTTTTATATATATTTTTCATCCACATATTTTTAGGCTTTCTATTTTTACATTATTATTTATTCACTAAAATATGATATGAATTTTTTACCTCCTTTTCCGAACTCAAAACAATTAGTTAAAAATTAAAACTCACGAATTTTCAAAATTGAATAACTAAAAGATTTCAAAGAAACCTTTGATTTATCACTAACTTAAACACACATTATATATTTTTAAAAAGTTAAATTTTACTAGAAATTAAAATAAATTACAATATAAAATAAAGGGCTCCAATCACTTTGCTCCCTCTACTATGAGTTTTGCATCAAATGCCCCTTGTATTATGAAAAACATCAAACATCCTCCTCGTCCTAAAACACTTATATAAATGGGGGAAAAAAGCCCTCAATTAAATTAAAGAATATTCACTTAATTGGGGCTGCACTCAAAGAACTATGTATCACTATTTATTAATTTAACTCAAAAATTTATTCAACTTAAGCTTTATTAAATAAAATAAACTAGAATTTATTTAAAATAATAAATAGCTACAGACAATACTCATGAAACTTTTTGCCCACTTAAATTTAATTTTTGTAAATTTATAAACTTCTAATGTTTTCTCTTTTTTTTTTCCTAATTCGAATTCCTCTGCACAAATGAATAACTAGGCATTTGAAAATTTTATTAGCTAATATGTTTGATCTATACACGAACATTTATATAAAAGGTTTGTAGCATTTATGTTTCTTTCAAAAATTATTTTAAGATTTTTACATACAAAGACAAATATATATAGTTGATATAGATTCAATAGTATAAATTATTATATTATGAAATTACACATATATAGTTTGAATATGTAAATAAATTAAAATTTGAGAGTCATTATATATTTTTTTTTTAAAACTCAAAAAAAAAAGCTTCATATATGTCCAAAAGGTGCATGTGTATGTTCTGGAGTTGTTTATTTATTTATTTCAAAATTAATTAAAGGTTATTTTATTTAATAATGTTTCACTAGTTTAATAAAATTTTAAATCAAATTAGTAACATTTAATTGATTAAGTGGGTTTTAGCGCTACAGATTCTATTAAAAGTGGGCAAAATGAATAGAACCTTTAATTGAACTAAATTAGTTTTGTCATTCATGTAATTTTTTTAGGGTGAGAGGGGGTGTTTGATGCTTTCTACAGTACAGGGGGTATTTGATGCAAAATCCATTGTGGGGGGGGGGGGGGCGGAGGTGATTTTAACCCTAAAATAAATAAATACAATACAATTATCAATGCAAAAGAATATACCATTATTGGACCAAATTCTTCAACATTTATACGTTGGTTCCATGGTCTAGCAATAAGCACTCTGGACTTTGAATCCAGTGACTGGGTTTCACTCTCGATGGGACCTCATCTCTTTGGTAATGCAACAAACTGGAATTGACAATTATTTTAAAAGAAAAAAAGTTGAGATAATAACGTAAGAAAATATTATATTACACGATATGGTATATAACTAACGTATACTACAAAGATATGGTATAACAAAATAAAGCTTCGTGATGTATATATATTGGCACGTGATGGATAATAAAAAGTAATTAAAGATTAATTAAAACTTGATCAATATAAAAATTCTGAAAGACTTTTAATGCATTCAAATATAAGTAAGTTCTTATGCAACTTATTGTTTTTATTTACTTAGCTATGAAAGTAATGTCAAATGTCGTAGCTCATATGGTAGAGCGCTTGCTTCGCATGTGAGAGACCAAACATGGTTTGATTCCCTATGCCTCCAATATTTCTTTCCTCCAATGTTTCTTTCTCGAAGGAAAATAGGAGGATAGAAAAAGGAGCAAGTTTCACAAGAGGACCATGAATGTATACTACAATAAAAGGAAAGTAACCAACCACTTTTGGTCTCTCATGTTTCTTTTTTCTTCCCTTGTAATTTTCTCTCTCCTCTCTCTTTTTCCACATTCTTTTTCACTTTCTCTCCCTTCTTTCCCTCTCCCCCTATCCCCTCTTTCGTCTCTCACTATTCTTCAATGTAATTGTCTTTTAGTTTCTTTATAATTATTTCTTAGTTTTTTTTATTTTAAATTATTTTATTTTTACTTAACACTAATTTTGTCATTCTAATAAAATAGTAAAACCTATTTGATAGTATAAACCCTATCAAAATTTTAATTTGTCATTAAATTATATTATTTTTTTTATTATGCACATGCATTGAGTGTGCCAATACTACTAGTAAAAATAATAAGTAATGCTATTAAGCAATTATTGAAAATATAAACAAGTTATTTTAATAATATTACTAATTTACTTAATATTGCTAAGAGTGAGAGAAAAAAATATTTTGCGTCCTGTATGTTTACTAGTTTTCATTTTTGGGACTTTATTTTTTGGGGGTAGCAAAATTAGGACAGTAACTTTAAAAATTTTGCACATTTAGGACAAATTGGCCGGAATCATTTAATCCGGCCACCTGAAAGTGAAAACATTAACGGGAATTGCATCAGTAAGCTGACGTGTAATAAGATTTGGGGGTTTTGACCTGGTCATTGATTAATTATGTGTGAAGCGGCAATTACCTACACAATAAGCAACCACATGGGAAAAAAATGGAGGGAAATAAGTCACGTGAGTATCACGTGACTAAACTTGAGGACATCAAAACCCTTTATATTTTGTTTCCGTAAAATCAAATGGCTGAAAACTATATCCCCAATTTTCCATCCTCTTCCAATCTCCATTTCTACAACCGAAACCCTAGTTTTCTTTTTTGAATTTGTGAAGAAATTGAAGCCCGAAATTACAATAGGAAGGTGGGAAAGGCTTCATTGGTGAGCAATGCCTCAGATTAGAAAGTGTGAGAGGAATTTCTTGCCCCCACCTCATTACGGTCAGTGTTTGTAAATGATATGCTGTTTATTTTGAATTTTTTTTTTTTTTTTTTGTGTTTTCCTATGATATGCCTCAGATTAGAAAATTTGGGAATATTTTTGTTGTCAAAGTGAATGGAAGTGTACGAAATGGATTTTATTTTGGTTAGGGTTGCTGTGTTTTTGTCGTATGCCCTTTATTTGTGTTGTTGTGGGGTTTGTGTTTGTGGTCCCTCCCTTGTTGGGAGTTGATTGTTAGTTTACATAAGAATGTATATATATTTTGGCTTGTTTTGGTACTATGAAAGATTCGTTTCTCTTTGTACATTGGTGATTTTTTTTGTGGTCATTGTGTGGTCCCTCCTATTGTTCGGTTTTGTTTTTTATATAATTAATAATTTTTTGAAATTGGATTTTTGCATTGTTTTTACAGATACTCAAAGTAGGATGTTGACTTTAAGTGTCCATTGTGGGGATAAGTTCACTACCTCTATAAAGCCTGTTTATGTGGGTGGTGATGTATAAATTTGATTATGTGGATATTGATATGCTAATGTTAGCTGCAATTGCTGAACTATGTGATCATCTTGGGTTGCATGGGTTTAAGAAATATCACACCATAACTCCAACTGGATTCTTATTTGTTGGTACAAATAATGATTTGCTAAATCATTGTGAGGCTAAATTGACAGCAGTGAGAGAAATGAAAATTTTTGTTGAAACAATTGATGAGGATTTAGAAAGTGAAAATGATGATGTTGGTGGTGTTCCAGATATAGGAGGGATTGTATATGATACTGAGGATAGTGAGTATTCTGTAGAAGATGAGTCAGTGGAAGATGATCTATTGTTCAATCAATTTGTTGATTCTGATGTTGAATTTGTGGGGTTAATGAGAGTATAGGGGGGAATATTAGGGTAGAGGAGGTGCATGTGGCAGATTGTGAAGATGTGGATGTGTGTGAGAGTGAGGATGAAATTGATAGCACTAGGGGGTCTGAAAGTGAGGATGATGGGACTAAATTTCCTGTGTACAATCCAACAGAGAGGTTTAATCCAAACTTTGCTTTGGGAAAGTGTTTTAGCAATAAGGATGAGTTCAGGAATGCCATTCATTCTTATGCCATAAAGGAACAAAAGAACATTGCCATTATAAAAAATGACAAAAACAGAATGTATTCTAAGTGTAAAGAAGATGATAATTGTCAATGGAAAATTCATGCTCACAAGAAAAAGGATGAACTTACTTTCCAAGTCAGACTTTTCAGTCCTATATTACCAAGTGTCATACAATGACGGAACAAGGTATACAGTGGACTTGAGGAAAGGGAATTGTGGCTACAGAAAACGAGATCTAACTGGAGTTCCATGCAAGCATGCACTTAGTGCAGTCTTCACTCAAGGATGGAACTATAAAGACTTTACCCACAAATGCTACTACGTAGAAACTTTCAAAAGAGTCTTTGAACCTGTCATAATGCCACTTAATAGCAAGGATGAGTGGCAAAAATCAAGTTTTGATTCTCCACTTCCCCCATTGGTTGTGACAAGTGTGGTAGGGCTTGCCAAAGCAAGAAAAAAAAAGAGGGTGAACAACAATCAAAGAAGAAGAAGAGTAGCAGAAGAAGACCTATGTTGAGCAACAACAACCCAAATAGGCTCAAGAGGCAACAAGAAAGTCTTAAATGCAGTTTGTGTTGCATGAAAGGTCACAACAAACGAGGATGCAGGGGTCAAGGTGAGGGCCCTAGTAATGTGGAAGATGACAATGATGAAGCTGAAGAAAATGAATTCGAAGAGACCAATGAAGTCCCAATTGATGTACAGAATGATGTGTACCTGAGCCAAGTCACAGTGGAGTCAAGTGTTCATCAGGTTAATTTTGTTTCAATTTGTGTTTTCTACTAGTTTAATGTTATTTGTGAATTTTGTTTCAATTTCAAATTTCTGCTTGTTCTCGTAGGTGGTCAAAACAGCCAACTAGAAGCTTGCCTTTAACTCAACACAAGAGGGGGGGTGAAGGATTCTCATGCTTGTTTCTGCCTACCCAGCACAATCAACCAAGGGTTTACACAAATAATGTTCCTCCAACAATGTATAACCAGCTGCAACAAAGACAAGTCCCATTGCCAAGGCATATTGGAGTTAACATCAGAGCGCCCCTCCATTTTCTGGAAGACAAACCATGCCAAGTTACAAACAAACAACCATAAGGGGTTCTAGCATAATCATCAGAGAAGGTGGGAAGAAGTATGTTAAAATGTGTGATCTAGCAGGTGCTCTTTCTCAGTCCAAAGATGTTAGGAAGTCCAAGGGGAAAAAGCTTTAGAATTTCTATTTTTTTTGCCAATGATATACTACAAGCTTTAGAATTTCTGTTCACTTTTGTTTTAAGGATGTAAACTGGCTCTATTTTGACAATGAACTATGTTTTGACGTTCAAACATGCATGTAATTGGTGGTTGTTGTCCTTATTTAAGCCCATGCTTTGTATTGAAACAACCATTTCAGAAGTTTCAATGATGATCTCCCTTATTGCAAATACTTTGATTGAATGTGAATTTGTTCTTCATTTTTTTAAAGGGAATATGTGATCTCAATTGTTCATTCAAGTATACCAGTTTATCAACTCTTGATGAAAAAAAGAAACCAACCATGTTTAAACACCAATAAACAAACCAAATTAAACCAAACAAGTCTTCTTCATTAAACAAGTTACTTACAACAATGGCATAATACACACACAAAAAAAAAAACACACATCATCAATTTACAAGAAAGTACCATATTCCCAAGCTACCATCATTTCTAAGCTAGCTTCACAAATACTAACAACAACCAACTAACTATAAGAGCAGCCTTCAAATATTTCATTTTTCTCTTCATCTGCTCTAACTCTTCTAGCTGTTCACGATTCTCTCTTCGTAGCCATGGTATGATTGTTGTTGACCTCGCACACATAGGTGGATCATACCAACGAAAAAAGTTACACCCACCTCTATCTCTCTACAATTTTTGTACCAATGACAGAAAAATTTAAATGATTTTAGCCAACACAAGGGGGATAAAAAGAAAACGGAATTTGCAGATAAGCCTAACAGTGCATAACGTCCAATTTGGACAACCGCAAAACCTTCGACCGGGATTATCGTTTGTCCACGAGGTTCGAACTTTACCGATTTCCCGACAATCGCATAACAACCGGTACCTACCACCAGTACTCGACGAGGACGACATTTTCTCCCTTTTTCTCAGTTTTCTTCTTCGTCTGTCAAGCTGGGTTTCTTTTTCTCCTGCTGCAGCCTCAAGCTCTATTAATGTTGTCTTTTTATTTTTGACCAAGTCTCCCTACTTAAGTAGTTAGGATTGTACTTTGGAGGGAAATGATCCAAATTTTCCCTCCAAACGTGATTGGATAGTGACTAGGACTCATACATGGCAACTGATATGCCATGTATGACACCAAACCACATTTTTTTTTGCCACATCATCCAATTAAATGATTCCGGCCAATTTGTCCTAAATGTACAAAATTTTTAAAGTTACTGTCCTAATTTTGCTACCCCCAAAAATAAAGTCCTAAAAACGAAAACGAGTAAACATACAGGACCAAAAATATTTTTTTCCCCTAAGAGTGATATTATTTACACATTAGTCGAGTCGGCTTTTCACAATAGAATATGATGAATTAGCTTAGTTCATATTAAAAATGTTATATTAATTGGCATAGAAGTGAGTAAGACATAAATAATTGCGGAAGAAAAATCTTTTAAACCACCCTATGATAAATTGACTTTTATTTGTGAATAGATTTAAACATCCAATAATATTTCAATAATGAGCTGAATGATTGATTTATTTGATAAAACTTTATCAAATCGCTACTTAATCAATTGAAGTAAAATGATAGACATTTAGTATACTATTTGCTATAATAATATCACTAGCACACAACAGGGTTATAACTTTACAAGTCGTTTTAATTGATTTCGAGCATAGCTAACCAATTCAAAAGGCTATATGAGGTTTATAAATTTATATTTTAAGTCGTTATAACTAAAAAGAAACTAAGAGTTCAAGTTGCAGTTTTTTGTGCATTTAAGTTATTTAGTATTTTTATTGCATTCGGAGAACTATATTTGAAGAGGAAAAAATAATATTAAATTCCTCAATTGACATTAAAATCAATAATGCTTAAGGGACAATTTTGTCCAATCAAACTTTCCTAAAAATTCAAATGCTATTCGCACTTTTACGGATACTAGTAAGGACAACGCACTTCGCGCTTTGTGATAAAAATCTCCTTTATTTTTTTTTTAGAAAAATATTGACTAAGGTACAATATGAGTACATTAAGAACTTTTGTATTTCTAAAGAAATATTATGAATAGATACAAACTAATAAAATTATTAATTTTATTAAATTTTCATTTTATATATCATACTTATAATTATTAAGGTTATTTGGAATCTTTATAAATTTTCCTTGACACTTTTTTTTGTCTTTTTTGTGGCCAGGGAGGGGGGGGGGGTGGAACTATGTAAGTTACTAAAATTAATCTATCAAAAGTTTAAATTACTGTAACTAAAAATTTTGACACAATCAAATATATATCTTTATTTTTCAAAAATAGATTTATCAATATTTGACAATAGCTTTTACCAATACTAACAGATAAAGAGATGAGCAAATATACTATGAGCATATACATTTATTTAGCATTAATATTTATGAAAAGTTATATAACTATCTATTACATCTTTTTGTTACAATATGTCTATTAGTTCTTCCATTCATTATTGATCTTAAGTATGTTTAAATTATTTTTTAAGATGTCTATTAAAAATATACACGAATTAAATATTATGTATGTGTATACTTTATTAAATGATATCTTTTATACCACTTCAAGATAAAATACATTAAAATTAAATATGCTAATACAGATATATTCTTTGGTTCAAGTGTATATATTTTAAGATTATATTTAATTAGTAGTAACCATCAATATTTATATCCAGTCTAAAGTACGATCAAATATGCTTTCTTGTAATAAAATTTGATTGAATTAATTCTTAACTATATCACTAGCAACACGGCACACTGTACGTATGTGCAAAATATAAAAAATATATATTTCAATTTAGTAATTCAATTTTTTTTAGGATGAAAATATAAATATATTATTAAATTTCTTTTATAAGAAATTCTTTTTAAGAATTATTTGAAATAATTTATTAAATTATAATAATTTAAAAATAAAATAAAGTAATTGTAATTAGAGAAAGTGGTTTGTGGGTTGAGAATATGGATTTTTTAAATTGGATGTAATATTACAATATTGACCTTTTTATGTGCTTATTTATTCCATGTGTTTACTAATTAAAAAGGTAAAATTTGCACATCAAAATTTGATGTCCGAGTTGAATCGATTTCATGTGAATTTTCAATTTTAGCCACAATTTTACATATCTCTATTTATACCACATAAATTGACGGGCAAATTTTGTAAAATCATATAAATAACTGTCATTTGTGAGACAGAAATGACTTTCTTTTTATAATATATAGATAAGTCAATGTTGTATGGATAAATGAACATAGAATAACATATTTGTCATTCTTACTTATCATTATATTGTTGAAACTTTTATTTTATATTAGATTAAACATATTTGAGTACATCATATTCCATCCTGGTTCTACTTCTCCATGCTATTATTCTCTATCATAGCACCATTACTGTTGCCACTAATTTTAACATAGTAAATTTGAAAGATGTGTTACTTAAATTATTTCCACTATATTGATCACCATTATCATGTCTCTATTCTATACCATATTAATTTTTCATTATTTTCATCACAAACTGTACACCACTACCTTCACCCATCTTCGCCATTATTGTCAGCTCCTATTGGGACTTGCGCAAGTGCACGCAGTCGTACAAGTAATATAAAGTGAGTCGAGTGTCGAATCCACAGGGATTGTGATTTGGCCCATGAAATTGACTCGTGTTGTTTATCTAAATTGATCAAACTGAGTGGTGATTTTGATTTCCTAAATAAATCCTAATTTTCTTAGTAAAAACGACTTGCGAAATACAATAATAACAAATAACCAAAGCGAGAAAAGTAAGTGCAAGGTGGTTTCATTCATGTAATTTGCTATTCTAATCCAATTCCTAAGTTGAGTGGTTTCGTGGTTGTGTGAAGCCTATGAACAAATATATCCACAATCTCTCTCGAGCATTGCGGAATTAATTCATACAATTCCTCTAAGCCTAAGACTAACCAATTCTCATTCAATTAATCCCAACTTTAGAAGTATTTGTATGAATTTTTAAACACTGCCTTAAGGCTCAATCAAAGTTAAATTCATTCTCATGCAACTTTAACCCAATTGATCTCATCTAATTAGAGCTAATATCGCAAATCGTCTCTCGACCTCATCACGATTCTCAAATTTGATAATTAAGGATGATCAAACCCTAACCACGTATTAAACCATTAAACAAGAATCACACAACAAAGAAAATATATGAAAACAAATTCAAACCCACGGGATTTTCATAGAATAGCAAAAACGATGAACTACACCATCCTTACACTTAATTGAAATTAGTTCATAATGAAAATAAACATAAAAACGAAATATGGAAGAGAACTCATGAAAAGAGAAGAATGAACTTAATTGCTGGAAATTTCAGGCGAAAATCTCCTCTCATTCCGTTGTTCTTCCCGACGATCTTGATTTCTCCCTTCGTTCATTCTCCACAAGAATCCCCAAAAGATGAAAATTCAATGAAAGAAAAGGTTCTAAAGAATAAAACCTAGCTAAAAACGTGAACAGTGGCCGCCCCCTTGTTTCTGGACTTAAAAAAGGTGGAAAAACCCTAGAGACACCTTCCAAAAATAGAGTCCTAATCGCACTAGGAAAGCTGTAAATTTCTGCTGCGGATTTTGGGTACGTACCCAAAATATTTTGGGTAAGTACCCAAATTTACAGATTCGTCCAACACTCCACTGACTGAAGTTGGGTACATACTCGAAATATTCTGGGTACGTACCCAAATTTACAGATTCGTTTCTTCTCAAAATCTCTGAAAATCTCTGAAATTGGGTTGGTACCCGAAATACTTGCGTAGGTACCCAACTCTTGATTCCACTTTTTTGTCTCCTTTATAGTATTTTTGCCATCTCACCTACAAAACACGAAGAAGTTCAAATGAAAAAAAATGCATGATAAGTCCGTCAAAATAAATATAAAAACCAAGTAGAATTACGGACTTATCAGCTCCTCCACCATTGCTGTAAAATCAACAATCTCCACTACCGCAATCTCTACATTCACCTTCATTGCCGCTTTCTCTCTATTGCCTCGTATAAAGTAACTCCAACACGAAATTCACCGCCATGTTGGAATAACTTTTAAAAATAGAAATGGGGGAGAACATACAATTACTTTTAAATTATCATGTCTAATTTTTTGTTGTTACCCATTGTTTGGAATTTGCATTTATTCAAAATTCATATAAGTTTGTTTAATTTTTCCATATCTAAACAAATTTTAAATATATATTTAATACAATAACTGAATAAAAAAAAATTGTGCACATTTTTAAATGTGAGATTCTTTGCAGTAAATTTTATTAGTAATTTATTTTCAAGAGCTTACTATTTTTTTTTATCTTTATTTAAGGTTTCATCATGACCTAAAGATTTTTCTTAATCAAACTTCCTATGTTTTTTCCCTTTCCTATTTCAATTTTCGTTCAATGCAAAGTTTGTGGAACGTATCCTTACATTTAATATTTTTTAAATTTATTTTTCATTTATGTATTTTTAGGCTTTCTATTTTTACATTATTATTTATTCACTAAAATATGATATGATTTCTTTACCTCCCTTATCCAACTCAAAATAATTAGTTAAAAATTAAAATTGTTGAGTTTTTCGATTTGATTAACTAAAAAATTTCAAAGAAACCTTTGATTTATCACTAAGTCAAACACATGTGATATATTGTTAAAAAGTTAAGTTTTATAAACAATTAAGTTTCAAATCACTTTGCCCCCCTCTGCTATGAGTTTTGCATCAAATGCCTTCTTGTACTATGAAAAACACCAAACATGCCGTTAATCCTAAAACACGTTTGCAATTGGACAAAGATAGCATTGAACTAAATTAAGGAATATATTCACTTAGAAACCCACTCTAACAACTATTTATTACTATTTTTTATTAATTTAACTCAAAAATTTATTCAACTCAAACGTTATTAAATAAAATAATTTAAAATACTAAAAACCTAAAGACAATACTGATGAAAACTTTTTTCCCACTTGAATTTAATTTATGTAAATTTATAAATTTCTAATTAAATGTAAATTTATGAATTTCTAATGCTCTCTCTCTCTCTCTCTGTGTCTCTGTTTGTGTCTCTCGCTCTTCTAATTTGAATTCCTTTTCACATATAAATAACTTGGCATTTGAAAATTTGATTTGCTAATGTGCTTGATCTATACTTGAACATTTATATAAAAAGGTTCATGGAATTTATGTTTTTTCAAAAATTATTTTCATGTTTTTACATACAAAGTCAAATATATTTGATATAAATTCAATAGTAAAAATAATTATATTATGAAACTGCACATATATAGTTTGAATATATAAATTAATTAAAATTTGAGGATAGTTATATATTTCTGAAAATAAACTCAAAAAAATCTTCATATATGACTTATCTAGATTCATTAGATTCATTTAAAAATTTTCAAGCGGAGAAAAGGTCCATGAGTATGGTCAAGAATTATTTAGTTATTTGTTTTGAAATTAATTAAAGGTTATTTTATTTAATAAAGTTTCATAAGTTGAATAAAATTTGAAATCAAATTAGTAACATTTAGTGTTAGCTTTAATTGAACTACTCAAGGTTATTTTTAGTCCATTCATGAGAATTTTTAGGGTGAGGGGGGTGTTTGATGTTTCCTACAATAGAAAGGGGGTATTTGATGCAAACTCCATAGTAGAGGTAGGCTAAGTGATTTTAACCCTAAATAAATAAATACAATACAGTGCTCAATATATAAGGATACACAATTTTTGGACCAAATTCTTCAATATATGTCGCATTAGTTCTATATATGGTGTAGTGCTTAGCATTCTGAACTTTGAATCTAGCGACCTGGGTTTGACTCTGGTGGGATCTCATCTCTTTACTATTAGCAAGAGATCGAAATCAACAATGATTTGAAATCAAAAAAAAAAGTTGTGATAATAGTAGAATATAATATTGTATTGTGTAATATGGTATAAGTAACATATAATATAAACTAGTGATTACCGCACACTCGATATTTGTACAAATTAAAAATAAAATATAATTTAATGATGTATTTAAATTTATTATATAGAATATAATTTTTTTCTCAATAATTAAAAAAATTTAAATAAGACTTTATACAATTAAAATTAAATAGAAAAGAGAAGATATAGGATTAGATTGAATAGTGGGGAGAAGAGAAAGAAAAATAAATGTGACGGTAGGAGAGAGAAAGATAAAATGATAAATAGGAGAGAGGTGAGAAATTAAATTAATATAATATAAAATTTCCGAAAGACTTTAATGCATACGAATATAAGTACGTCCTTAAGCAACTTAATATTTTCATGTATTTAACCTTGAATGTAATATCAAGGGGGTGTAGCTCATATGGTAGAGCGCTCGCTTTGCATGCGAGAGGCACGGGGTTCGATTCCTCGCACCTCCAAAGTTTTAGAAGGAAATCTCGAGAGTCAAAATTAAAGGAAAGAAAAAATTGTCAATTTTCGGTAGCATTTGAAAGAAGCTATTGAGTAACTCAATACCAAACATAAAAACAATAAGTATTGCTATTAAGCAATTGTTGAAAATATAAATAAGCTATTTTAATAATATTACTAATTTACTTAATATTGCTAAGAATGATATTATTTAAACATTATTCGAGTCGGTTTTCCATAACAAAACATAATGAATTAGCTTAATTTTTATAAAAAAAAATGTTATATTAATTAGCATAGAATGTGAATATGGCGTATACATAAACTAGGGAAGCAAAATATATTTAACCCTAGCATGAATTGACTTTTATTTGTAAATAAATTTGAATACCCCATAAGATTTCAATAATGAATTGAATCTTCAATTTATTGGTGAACCTTTTTCCAAAAGCTAATAAATCCACTAAGGTAAAATGATAGGCATTTATTATACTGTTTCTTATAATAATATCATTAGCATACAACAGGGG
Source organism: Petrea volubilis (assembly GCA_026212405.1). Taxonomy (NCBI): domain Eukaryota; kingdom Viridiplantae; phylum Streptophyta; class Magnoliopsida; order Lamiales; family Verbenaceae; genus Petrea; species Petrea volubilis. The sequence goes on along the minus strand of CM047881.1, from coordinate 7,978,948 downwards.
CATAGGGATGTAAATGTACATGTACTATCCATTTTAATTGATTTTGAGCACAATTAACCAATTAAAAGGTGTATATGAAGTTTATAAATTTGTATTCTTAGTTTTTTATGACTAGGAAAAAACAAAACTAAGAGTTCAAGTTGGAGTCTTTTGTGCAATAAGTTTTTTAGTATTTGTATTGCATTAGGAGAAATATTTTTGGGCAAAATACACTTAACCCCCTTGTACTATAATAAGTTTCACTTTACCCCTCTCTCTCAATTCATATACAAATATGGTGTTAGTTATTACTTGTAAAATATCTACTATGGCCTTTCAGTCTTTTAATTTTTAAACAATAAAATACTCATTAGTATGAGAAGGATAAATTTTACAACCACACTTATTTTATTTATTTATTTTTTTTTTTTTTGTCTCTACTATAGCACTATCATAATGCAAATACACATGTGTATAATAGACTTCGAAGTTTTCTTGGGATTTTATTTTTTTTTAATTAATACCTTCTTGGTTGTTAGTTAATACTTATTTTATTCTAAGAAGTATCGAAATTAATTTTTTTAGATCTTAACGAATTATTATTGTTATTATTACTATTATTATTATTTAATAGTTCGTGCTTTCTTTTTTTTTCAAATTTTTAAAGTTTATTTCACATACATATAATAGCTGCAATTTTGTTCAATGGATTGAGCTACAATTTTGTTAAAAGAATTGGAAACTGTGCAATAGTAGAGCTAAGTTTTTTGAATCAAAAAATGAAATTATAAACAATCGAAAATTTATATTTGTAGTCTTCAATATATTATAACAAAATTGTTAGATTAAAAATAAAATTGATGTTGGCATTGTCATAGCTTCATTGCCAAAATAATCAATGGCATAATATTAAAGGTACAAAGTTTTGCTTGTCGTCAATAATTGAAAATGTTTTTGTATTTTATCTTTTTTATGAATAATATTGGAGTATAAAAAACTACAAGGTTATAATAAATATTTTACAAGTAATAGTTAATAACGTGTTTTTATACGAATTAAGCTAGAGTAGGTTAAATGAAGCTTATAATAGTACATGGGGGCAAAGTGTTACATAAGCATAATTTAAGGGGGTTAACTGTATTTTATCCAATATTTTTTAAGAGAAAAATAATATTATATTCCTTAATTGCAATTAAAATTAATAATAATTAAGGGATAATTTTGTCCAATCAAACTTTTCTAGCAATTCTAATGCTATTCACACTTATAAATACTAGTAAGTACAACACGCTTCGTGATTGCAATTAAAATCTCTTTTTACTTTTTTCAAACAAATATTGATTAAGCTACAATATAAATATATTGAGAGCTTTTAGCTTTCCAAAGAAATGTTATGAATAGATAAAAACTAATAAAATTATTAACTTTATTATATTTTAATTCTATATGTCATACTGATAATTTTTAAGATTGTTAGATTCTTCATAAACTTTCCTTGACAATAGTTTTTTTTTTTTCTTTTTGTGATTAAGTTACTAAGATTAATACTTCAAAAGTTCAAATTAGTGTAACTAAAAATTTTGAGACGATCAAATATACATCTTTATTTTTTAAAAATAGATTTACAAATATTTTATAGGAGCGCTTTCAATATTTACAAATATAGAGATATGCATATATATACTATGAGCATATATATTTATTTAACATTCTTATTTACATAAAGATATATAACTATTTATTACATTTTTTTGTTAAAATATTCTATTAGTTATTTCCTTCATTGTTGATTTTAAGTATGTTTAAAATATTTTTTTTAAAATGTCTGTCAAAAGATATATACTAATTAAACTTTTTTTATACTTTAAAAGAAGAATTTGTTTTATACCATTTCAAGATCAAATATATTAATATTGATATACTTAAAGACACAAAATAAAATGTCCCTCTCAAGGTGTGGAGACCAAGAAGAAAAAGCTTGTATTAATAGGTACATACAATACATGTATTACAATAAGGAAATATGATCTAGTTTGTACAAAAAAAAAAGCCTAAGCATCATATAAATAATTGACTTTCTATTGCTAAAATTGAGCCTATCAATTTGATGAAGATTACAAACGGATCGAATCCCAACAATTATGCTCTTGAACTATGTATGTTTTTTGGACAAATTAATGCTCTGAATCATGTTTGTTTTCTTGAACAAATTCATACTCCTTATACTCCCCCTCAAATGGGGTTGTGCATGCAATGAAGGCGCCAGTTTGGTACGCAGAGTTTGATATGATGTGTGGCCTAGCGGCTTGGTAAGAATGTCTGCAAGTTGAGAAGAAGAAACAGCGTATTGCGTTACAAGATTTCCTAGTGCCACCTTCTCACGAGCAAAATGATAATAAATTTCAATATGTTTGGCCCTTCCATGAAAGATAGGATTAACCATCATGTGTACACCACTGAAATTATCACACAAAAGTATGAAAGCCATGTAAGATCTGCTGCTATTGAAGCCATCGCTCAATACTCAGCTTCAGCACTCAATCATGAGACAGTGGGTTGCTTTTTGGAACTCCAGGACAAGCAATTGCTACCAAGAAATGTGCGAAATCCAATCGTAGGTCATCGAGTTAATGAACAACCAGCCCAATTAGCATCACAAAATGCATACAATTCTAAGGAACTTCAAGAACGAATATTTATACCATAACCAAGTGTCCCAAAAACATAACAAAGAATGCGCTTCACAACTTTATAATTGCCTTTTTGTTGGATTATGCATAAACTAACAAACAAAATTGACTGAAAATGAGATATCCACTTGAGTGAAAATCAGATATTGTAAGGCACCAACTATGGATCATTATCTTCTTGAGAAGTTTTCTTCCACTTCATTGTATTGGAGTTGAGATAGGTTTGCAACCAATCATTGGGGCTTGTTCCAAGATATCTCGTGCATACTTGGATTGACATAAAAACAAACTTTGGGAAAAATATTTCACTTCAACTCCTAGAAAATATTGTAGAGGGTCGAGATCCTGTGTGGAAATTCTCTACCAAGATTAGCCACAAACTAGTTTAAAAGATTGTCATTGTTACCTATTAGAATCATGTCATCCACATAGACAAGAAAAAGCATCGTGCCATGCAACGAATGCCATACGAAAAAAAGATGGATCAACAATGCTCGAGAAGAAACCAAGGTTGAGTAAGAAAGAACTCAACCTTTAGAACCAAGCACGAGGTGCTTGTCTAGGTCCATAAAGAGATCATTTGAGACAACAAACATAAGATGGAAAATCCTTATCACAAAACCCAGGTGGTTGTTCCCTATACATTGACTCTGTAGTACTCCTATAGAGAAAGGAATTTTTATCGTCAAGCTAGCAGAGACTCCACCTTTTAACACCAGCTACTACTAAAACTATACAAACACTTCCTATTTTAATGTCTGATTAAAATGTCTTTAAAAATCAATGCCAACAACTTGATTGTAGCCCTTGGCTACGAGCCTTGCATTTAAACGATCAAAGAACCCTTCTAATTTAAGCTTGGTTTTGAAAACCCACTTTGAACCTATGGCGTTAGAGTCGCTGGGACATGGAACTAAATCCTATGTATAATTTTCATGAATTACATCAAGTTATTCAAGCATTGAATTTTTCCACCTTTTATGCTTTAAAGTTGATTTTTATTGATTTCGGCTAAGATGGAATAGAGTCACAAATTGAGCTAAGGTGAAGATCGGAATAGAGTCATAAATTTCATGCTTTGAGCGAGTCACTACTTGTGATGTTGTGACATTCGAAGAGGCCTATGCAACTTGGTTAGAAGATGATTTTGATATCTCAATAACATCATCAGAGTTGGCTTCTACATTTGTGTTGGGGTCAGCAATTGTATTTGATGGTAAAGCTTCTTCCTCTTATGTTGAAGGAGATTCATTGTTTGTGGTTACACATGAACTTGCACTCTTTGAGGGTGAGCCAAAGGTACTAGAAGTTCACAGTTGCAAACTCATCAGATAGATTGGAACTTTAGGCACTTTAGACTTATAATTTTGTAAGTCAAGTCCTGTAGAAATCATATTATTAGCATAACACGAGTCGATCTATTCATTGTAAGTGGAGATCTCCCCTTCAAAGTGTTTTATTCCTTATAATAAGCTTGGATCATGAAACGGTAGACAAGATTCGTCAAATGCGACATGACGAGAAATAAATATGCAACCTGTCACTTGATAGAGACTTATAACATTTATGTTTTTTGTTATATCCCATAAAAACACATGGTAATGATTTTGGCTCCAATTTAGTTTTCCTATAATCACCTAAATATGGAAAAACACTTACACCCCCACACACATGAAGAAGTATAATATGGATGCTTCCTATAAACTCGAAAAAATGGAGACTCCATGTTTAATTTACTTGCGGGTAACCGATTGATCAAGTAAACAGCAGTAGCAATCAATGAAACCAATACCGGGATGCAATTTTAGCATGAAACATCATAGTTGTTGAGAAATGAAGAGTTTAATTTTGATTCTTGAAGAGTCAAAGAGCCATTCATGGTGGTGGCAAAAACGGTCAGGAGTTGCAAACATTATTTTATATAATTAAGTTTTGTAACCTATGCAATTAATATTCTAATTAGAGTGTCACTTATTAGGAGACTAGTATAAATAGTGATCATGTTTATGTATTTTGTGTGGAGTGTGTGTAGTGAGTGAATGTGATTGAGTGAGTGAAAGAGTTAGGAGAGTAAAAAAGTTGTAAGAGAGTTTGTAAGTAAGTGTCGAAGTGAAATAGAAGTGTTGATTGAGTAGAGAAAAAATTGGAGTGTGTTCTCCTCTCCACTTCCCCTCTCCTAAATTTGAATACTTTTTCTACACCACCCCTACCACGTTTCCGCAACAAAGTGGTATCAGAGCTTGCGCAACAATAGTTAGCCCCAATTCTGTGATGTCTCTGTGTTACCGTTTAGCTAGGCCATTCGGTTCAGGTGTTTCCGAACATGCTGATTGGTGGTGAATGCCATGATGCTCAAGATATGATATGAAATCTTTAGCTGCACATTCTTAGTCTTCATCGCTTTGGAAGATTTTCATTTTTCGATCGAATTGACACTCAACAAAGCGATGAAAATGAGTAAAATCACTTAAGAAGTCAAACTTTCGCTTCATATGATAAAACCATGCGACCTTGGTAAAACCATCAATGAAATAACATAATAGCATTAATTGTCAACAGATTTAACAGGATTATGTCCCCATAAATCACAATGGATTTTCATAAGACAGCTATCACAATCACCATCGATTTTAAGAAATGGAAACTTGCAGGATTTTCCCAATTGACAACTATTACAAAAGATGTTCTTAACATGGTTTCTTGAATCAAATTCAACTATTATCCTGCTTGCTAGAAAACTTAATAACTTAATCGTGAGCATGTTCTAACCGCTGTTGCCAACATGCCTGATTTGTTTTTGAAAATCGATTAGCAAAGTAAGCTTTCGCTCCACCATCTAGAGCATAGAGATCCCCTTTCCTTGATCTAGTTGTTATTATCCCTCTTGTATGCTTATTCCTGATCACAAATCCATTTCTACTTATTTAAAATTTATATAGGTTTGTTTAGATGTAGTTTTATATACAAACGTTTTAGTATATATTTCATATATACATTGAGAATGACTATTTTGCACATTGTTTTACTTTTTTATAAAAAAATTAATTTAGAAAATAATTTTATTAGTATTTTTTGTTTAAGAATTCTTATTAATTTTTTACGTTTCTCCTCATTTAATATTTCATCATGTACTTGAAGTTTTCTGTATTTTATTATTTTTATTTCTTTTTGTTTTAGTTGTATATATGTTTTATGTATAAGACTTACTCAATGTTTTCGCTTTTCCTATTCATTTCATTTCCAATGCAAAGCGTGTGCAAAATAATCCCTCCACTTATAAATTTTTATATTTTCTTTCTTGCATTTACATAATTAGCAAGTTCTATTTTCCATGTTAACATTGTGAGAAAAATTTGTAATCTCAGGATCAATACACCATGAATTTAGGATACTATATATAAATTTAAATCAGCATACCTTATACCAATGATTGATAGCTGATCAACATGGATGTTTAGACAAACATCCTTGGCTAGTTCTTCATCTTCATCTCTCACCAATATTGACAACTTTTAATGGGGCAAGCTATTATCAGAGTGTGGAGTGGAGATAATACCTAGCCAAATATATAATGCAATTCTAAGGCCCTCCTATAATGGGCTTTTTAAGATGAGTCTACACCAACTATCTGATTACATTTGTTAAAATCGAGGCCTTAACAATAATGGGATAAACAAATAATAACTAATCACATAAAATTATTCATCACAGTTACAAGCAACTGTACCGCAATCAATTTCATGTTTACGTAACACAACAAAGATACAATTTTGCATAAATGATCTGACCTCATAAATACTCTGTAGTAGATGATTTAATCCAGAGTTTTATAAGTAGTTTTTATATTTAACTAAATTAACTATACCAAGGGCCAATATATATATATATATATATATATATATGTGTGCACTTCACTAAACAATACATAGGTTTTGTAACAATGTATAAGCTTCAACAATTAACTAATTCTTTTAATCAAGAATAAAGTTAATTAGTAACAAAGAAAATCCTTTGAATTAAATAAGAATTTTCTAATCTATCTACCTAATTAAATCCTTGCCATGAATTCTTATTAGTTTATTACGTTTCTCTTCATCTTGGATTTCATCATGTACTAGGAAGTTTTCTTTATTTTATTATTTTTCTTTCTGTTCGTTTTAGTTGTTGTATACATATGTTTTGTGTCTAAGACTTCCTCTATATTTTCGCTTTTCCTATTCATTTCCTTTTCAATGCAAAGTGTGTGCAAAATAATCTCTCCCACTTATGAATTTTCATAATTTCTTTCTGGCATTTACACACTTTGCAAGCTCTATTTTCCACGTCAAAATTTATTTGCTTCAAGTATACTAAAATTTTCTATTTCAAAGTTATAGTTAATTTAAATTGGTGGACGATAATTAAACTTTTCTACTTATAGTTTATCTTTTATTCACATTCACAAATTTTGTCTTATATATATATATATATATATATATATTTGTGTGTGTGTGTGTGTGTGTGTGACGCATAATCATAATTACTTATTTTAGTTACTTATAGTTTATATAATATTCAAATTTAACCTTTAAAATTATGAACTTTTCAATATTATAGTTTTTAAAGGTTGTCATGTATAAACCTTGTTTAATGACAGCTAATATATATTGCAAAGTAATTAATCTAAGACTATTTGAATGTATCATTTCAAGTATAACTCTTAATTATTATTTTTTTTGGCAAATCGTGCCTAAATAAATACATCTATAATTGACATATAGGTATAAGTAACCATATTTGTCTATGACTTATTCCTAATTGGAAAACTAAATAAAGTATAATATTATACAATATAGTATAATACATTAATTTTCTTAAACAAAAAAATCCTTCCTCTTCCTAATTTGATAACTAAATAAAGCATAATATTATACAAAAAAACCTCTTTTAATTGTTTTGGTAGAAAAGACTCGTAGCAAGATGGGGTGTGGAGGTGGCGATGAGTTAGTAGATTTATAAGATGAATGATTGAAAATTCTAGTCCTTACAATAAATATACGAAACAAGTATCAAACTGAAAAAAGAATCAAGATATGCTAAAGAAATCATTTACTAAATTATTTTCAAATAGTGGAGGACTCGGATGGACATGGTTAAGTCTTTTCCTTTCTGTTTTTTTTTTTTTAAATTTTGACTAGTCACACTTTAATATCAAATGGAGTCTAATTATAAGTTTAATATTTCATCATATTTTTTATTTAATTTTTCTAGTGTCCAATTAAAAATCAAATTCTTAATTTTTTAAATTACCAAAAGACTATGGATAAATATTATTATAGTTTAACATTTGTACCAAGGCTACTTTAGTCATCACAAAAAAAGGAAGAAATGTAAAATCATCCTAAAGTTTTCATACTTTTATAGCATAGATAGATAGATAGATGGAAAGATAGATCTAGATGGTTATGGATATAGATAATAAATAATGCACTACTTTCTGATCAAACTTAAACTTGAACCTAAGCCGTTGGTTTGTTCACAAATGCAAGTGAAAGGACCCAAGTCGAGCTTCAGCTCATTTCATGTGATTCAAGCTCGACTCTGAAAAAATCACCAAAGTTCTGATCGGGCCAAACTCGACTTGGTTGTATCCCTACTCTAGCATTACACAATCAAGCTGACCCATGGTCCCCTAAGACATGACATGACACGAGTCGCAAGTTTCATGCATATAATAAAATTATAGCCTGCGAGAATGCAGTCAAAATCCTCTATTCGACCCCGCTACTCTACGTTAGACCTTGTCATTTTGATAGCATAAATGTCAAAAAGAATAAACAAATAGCGAATGACTCGTTTTACTTGAGTATCAAGGATGGCTATCAGAGTGGTACGGTACATCTTTAACACACTCCCAAGAATCTGGAATGAGACTGTGATTGATTGGCTTCAAACCTTTTCTGGACCATCGTTTTACAATGGCAACCTCAAGCAGCCTCACCTGCAAAACATTTTGTTCCATTAAATGTTCTAACAACATAGTTACATAGGATGAAAAAACTACAAGTGTTACTATGATAAGCTAAAAAAGAACACAATAAGAGGCAACAACAGCACTATGATGATTGAGAAAAACCTCATCTATTCAGCAATGGTGTTTTATCATTTATAGACAACAATGGGTAATGATGACCGTGTTTGCTATCATAAAAAGGTCAGGGCAGGTCGCGGGTTTTAATGTTCCAGACTCAGCTCACCCTGCTTAAAATTATGTCATATAATACCTATGCATAACTTAAACTATGTCGCGTATATAGTAGATACCCTAGACATTAATAAACTTTCAAACGTTAAACATTTATGTACACATGAAATGTAAATGTAATAAACTTTTAACTAAAATAAGGATGTGAAATTAATAAATTTTTTACAGCTTTATTATATAAAAGTAGAACAATGTTTTTGAAATTATTCTTTTTTTTAAATTTAGGGGGCAATCGCCAAAAACCCCTTGGGCTTTGTTTCAACTACCGGAAAACCTCTCTATCTATTGAAATTACAATTACCAACCTTGAAGTTTGCCTCCATATTACAAGTAGCACCAGTTGTAAGTTGTTTCAATTACAAAAAGCTCCTCTATCTGATTGCGTTATGGGGGTAGTTATAATTTCAATAGATTGAGGGGGTCTCTTGTAATTAATTCAAGCCTGAGGGGTGGGAGGTGGGTGAGTTTGGTTTTTAGGGAGTTAAAGCATACTGACATGAACTTGCACACACTACTCTTTTTCCTATTAAAATTGTCTTGCTTCATTTGGAAAGTTATGATGATCTTTACATAAAAGAGTAATAGTCAAAACACTTCTAAAACTATAAAATAGGTTTACTTAATCTAACACGGCCAACGCACCAGGTCCTAGATCAGGGTGCCCACACTGTTGCCATCATTTGGTATAAAGAAAGCACGAGCAGCTCCTGAATCTTAGAATCATATTATCTAGAGTGTGAAATTTTGCTTATTCGTAACCTAAACCTCGACCATTTAACGCAACTTAGAATCCTTTAAAGGCTGTGAGAATCAGAAGTTTAGTCTTGCCCATTTTTTTTGGTGTACTAATGAACCATATATAACAAAATGTATCAGTTGCAACAATAATTTAGAAACAAATTTCAACTTTTTTACCAAGAAAGCATATATTTCATCGCAATAAAAATACAAATAAGTATGATTCAAAATCATCAAATCCTTAAGATGGGCGTGCAATGATAATGATAATGGGTTAAGGCAGCATACATGATATATCGGCTATTATTCACATAAAAAGATGAAGTCACTATTTCGACATCTTCAATCTGCAACAATTAAAGGTGCCCAGAAAGAAAACTAGTTCAAGTTACCAACCTGCCTCACAATCAAAGGTTCCTCTGCAAGACTCAATGGTTTGGTCAGTATCGTGAAAAATCCATTTCTATTTCCATAAACAATATCCGTGAAGGGCCGATCACCCACCTGTTATGCACAACAATATACTGCCTGATGAATCATCCCACAAGAGGGGAACACACACACACACACACACCCCCGCACACACACACCCACAATAGGGAAGCACACACGCACATATAAATGATATCCTTAAGGGGCCGATTACTCACTGTCAGTTGCGCACAAGAACATACTATATCATGAAACATCCCATGAGAGCGAAAACACACACACACACACACATATATCATATACTCGAACGGCCGATCAACCTCCATTATGGACAACAGTATACTAAATGATGACACATCCCACAAGTTGGGAAAAACATATATACATATATATGATGTCTCTCTGTGTGTGTGTGTACGAAGACATACAAAACTATCAACTACAAACATAGGAGCATACCATGATTAGGCTTGACGATTCAAAACCAAAGTGCTGTTCAATTTCTTCAGCTGATCCGGCCGGCTTCTTCATTCCTATATTTTCATTAACATAAGTACTAAATCCAAACAGCATCAATAAGAAACTATCTAATTGTCTGAACTTTACCCATTCACTAGTTTGATTTATCAAATTTGACATAACAAAACTGCATATTTTCAAGTGACGAAACAAAACTTACTGTGCCTAATCACTTTGATCCCAATTGCATCCTCAAGAGCTCTAGCTTTTCTACCATCAGGATCATACTCAGACAGTCCTAAAATTTCACAAAATCACTTAAACAACATAAACTAGTTAACAAATAAAGGAATTTAACCAAAACCTTGAAATGGGGTTCATCAAAATTACCCGCAGAGTTACTGAACACAGCGATATTATTGCCAAACAAAGATTTGCACTGCTCTATCGATGATCCAAGGGGTGCCCATAAGCTCAACGAGTAAGGAGCAGTAATTGTATTGTCCTTGTCAAACACCACGCCTTTAAACCCCCTGTTCTTGAGCTCAGCCCAATCAATATACCTTATATCAGGCACACTAACATGCGGGATCACCAAATGCCTGTCTTTGGATAAAAACCCGACGGAGCAAGCTATGCCTTGCAGATTAATTCTCTGTCCCAAAGCAGCTTTCAGGTCGGCCCACCACATGTTTGATGAAATATCTAAACCATTACCTATCACAAATCCAAGCTCTTCTTCACCGTCACAAAATTCGTACTTCTGGGTTTCAACAGAAGAGTCAAAATCATGGAAAAACTTGCGCTTTTCTTGAGTTTGGAAGGGGGTATTCTGTGGGCAAAGATTTTGCTTCTTTTCTTGGTCTATACTGCAACTGTGTGTGGGGGTGAGTGTGACTAAACTATGGTTTGTGCAGTGAGATTTGAGGGATTTCGAACTGAGAATCGTCTTGCTGGGAATGTGGGAGAACAATTTTCTTGAAACAGGATAATGATAGCTATTGCAGTTCAGAATCGAAGTAAACTGCATAGTCAATTACCATGAGTTTCTTCTATACTTGATGAGAAGAGAAAAACAACAAAGACATATTTTTTAAAAAGATAAATAAATAAATAACTGAATATTGTAATTAGGTTCAAAAATGTGGAAGTCTGTTGACCATTTTGGTTTTTTAAATCAAAAGCCATTGGGCTTTGAAGCCTTTTAACTTCGAGGTGCTCAGTGCGTCGGGGCTGTCAATGGAGTGGATTAAATATTGAATGAATCAAATTTAATTATAAATATTTATAATTTAAAATAAATAAAGAGGATATCGAGTCAAATAGATCGATTTTTTAAAAATTTAAATTCGAACTTTAATGATACTTTTTATTAGATTAATAAACTCATACATATATAATTTTAATAAAGAATCTTAAATAGTATGTACAATATATGAATCATTATAATTAATAATACATTGTTTTTTAGCTTTCATAGTAATTTCTTTAAGAAAATAATATAAAGTTTTTTATATATATTATAAAATAATTTTTTAATTAATTTTTTTTACCAAAGAAATAACTTTTTTTTTTATAGATTATACTTGATTTTAAAGTTTTAATGTATTAACTATTATTCGGTTCATATTTTTTATTGGGTTTCAAATTTTTTGTGGACATCGTGATAACGAATGTAAATCATATATGATTCAGATCGGATTTGGATATTAAGAAAGCTTATCGTATTCAAATTCAAATTTTCCAACTTTGGTCTAAATCCAAGTTTGTATCTTTGGAAAACCCTTTTCTTTTCTTTTTTTTTTTTTAGAAGAGTCCATATCTTTTTGGCCAATCATCACAAAGAGGGGTGTCAATGGTGCGGATTTTAATCCGAAATTTGATTCGGGTTCAATTCAAAATTTAGCATATTCGATCGATTAAAATATTTAATGGATCGGATCAGATCAAATTATAGATGTCTGTAATCCGAAATAAGTTGATTGAATTTGGAATCAAACAATCCGATTCTTTAAATATTAGAACCGAAATTTAATAATATATATTATTAAATTAGCATCATTATGTATACAACATTAGTAAAGAGTAAAGACGCTCAAATTGAATGTAGTATATATCCCATTTTATTTTGTCATATAATAGTCATTGTTTTCAAAGATAATATTTTTTACAAAATAACATATAATTTTTACACATATTCTAAAATATTTTTCCACTTCATTTAATTTGTTTTTTTACATAAAGGATTTTTTTTCTAGTTGATTAGTTGATTTTAAAACTTCATATATTTTTTTTAAAGTTGCTATCAGACCTGCTCTTTTTATCGAATTTTTACCGGATTCGGACTTCATAAGAATCAATATAAATCTTATAGAATTTGAGTTGGATTCAGTTGTTGTATTCCAAATTTGATCCAAATCCGACACATGCCAAACCCACAATAATTGGTCAATTCCTAGTGGAGTTGCTAATGGAGATTGGCTACGTTTGCTAATATTGAAAATTAGCTACCTTTGGGGGGGAAAAAAATATAAGAATTCATTTAGATTGAGGGATATGGACCTCATGAATTTTAAATTCAAAACTCAAATCAATTTGGTTACTATATTAAAAAAAAAAAGAAAGTGTGATTTTTAAAGATACTTTTTCAAGGAATGGATTTAAAATCCAATGTTAATGCATTTCATATCTATTTCATAATTCGGGCATTCTAAACCCTCCCCTTCTACCATAGCACTAGCATTTGCGACAAGCCTTGGCATAGGAAATAATATTCTTATTTATGTATTATAATAAAGTTTTAATAGATTAAAGATAAGTTGATAAAAACTAATTGATCAGTTTCTTGTAAAACGTAAAATTCTATTAGCACACCATAAAAAACGATTGATGAATAAGAATATTGAAAAATTCAATCAAATTCAGGATGTTTTTAATTTCAATGTCTTTCCAATGTAATTAGAGCATGGGGGATATTTTTGAAAAAAATATTATGTAGAAATAAGTTATAAATAATTATAACGATTTAAAGTGAATGATAAATTTCATAAATAGGAGACCATAAATAAAAAATTAATGTTTTCATTTTAATTTGAATGAAAATATAAACTATCTTAATTATTTGAGATTTTGGGTTATTGTTAGATTCTTTTAAATAATTACGAACAACCATACACTTATAAAAAAATCAAATTAAAATCTACTATAAGTATTGTAAATAGGGCGCCAATGTTTTAAAATCCGGACAGTTCATCGAACCAAAATATCAATTGGGACAAGGGTCATTGGTTCAATTGTTGGGTAATCCGTGGCCGAATTGGTGATATCATAATTATGTAATAAATAATAAGTAATATATTAAAATGTATTGAAATTGAAAGTTTAAGTATACATATAAAAAACTTCATGTATAATAAAATTTAAAATATTTTTAAAACAAAAGATGTGCACGTAACTATAATTATTTTATTATCTATCCATAACCCCACCCCACCCCACCCCCACCCCCCACCCCCAAAAAAAAATTATAGTTATCTATCATATTCTTGAAGTTTAAATCATTTTTAAGAAAAAATATTTTCTAGGAAAAAGTATAATGCTATTTTATTTATTGTAAATACACATGTAACTATTCCATTAAGAGATCATATTTTTCAATAGAGAGTAAAAAAGAAAGAGAAGTTCGGAATTTAAGGTTTCAATTAATTTAATTTATACAAACTTAAAATAAAAGCATTGTTTTAGTGGCATATTTCTTTATTTTCCATGTAAGAGGTCATAGATTCAATACTAATTTTCAAAAAATTGTTTTTCTTTACAAAATGTTTATATTCATAGATTCGCATGACTTGGTACGGGGGTCAATTGGTTTCACCAATTTTGCAATAGTAGAGTATTTTTTGCACTCCACCAATGTTATGGGATGAATCAAGTTGTTTTAAGGGTTGGGTAACAATTTAACCATTTTGACTAGCCGATTCGGGTTGGGTTTCAAAAACACTATAGGATACTATAATTGTTTCTTTTATGTTTAAATTTTATGTAGACAATGTTTTACATTCACTACAAGAAAACACTGTTTTTTCGGCCGAATTTTTGGCGAAAAATGTAATTTTCGATAGATTTTCGGTGGATTATATCTGTCGAAAAATCCCTCGTCGGTAGTAATTTTTCGGCGGAAATAATTAATGATTAAAAGAAAATTAATTTTGTCGGCGGAAATTTCGCCGAAAATCCGCAGAAAATAAATAATATTTTTTTAAAAAAAATAATTTATTTAGCGGAAATTTCGCCGAAAATCCGCTGAACATAAATAATATTTTTTTAAAAAAATGATTTTTTCGGCTGAATTTTTGCCGAAAATAAATAACATTTTTTAAAAAAATTAATTATTTTCGGCCCTAAAATAATTAATAAATATTATTTCGGAAATAAAATATTATTTCGTCCCTAAAATTATACTTTTTTTAAAAATATTCAAATTAATTATATTTTTCTTTATTGTTATAAGCATAATTATAAAAAACATATTTAAAATATTATATTAATCACATAATTTGAATATATAAATAAATAGCATATCAAATATATTAAAATCCACATATAGATTCGCAAACCACAGAAAATTTATTCAAATACATAAAAAACATAATCAGTCGAATATTTTTGCCGATACATAAAACGCGAAATTATTTTCTAGGAAAGTTCATACTAATCACAGTCTTCCTTATCAGAGTCGTCGTCTTCATCATCAGCGACATACTGAGCCGGCGGAGTGGCATAAATCAGTTGTTGTGAGCCACTCGCTTTGTTCTGCGAAATCATCGTTATCACTTGTTGCATCATTTTCATGATTTGTGTGTTTTGTTAGGTTAGGTGATCGAGCCGGTTCTCTAACCGCAACACTGCCGGGTCGGACTGGCTTGACAAACTACCGGGCGAAGAAAAACTATAATGATAAGGTGTTGATGTTGTCTGATAATTTTGCCCGTACTTTCGGCCCTTCTTGGTAGGCTCCCCGAAAGCCTAATCAAACAACTCGTTCATGCTTTCTTGCGTGGAGGGATCAGATAAGTCAACGTCCTGCATATCCGTATGATTCTGAACTAGATTTTGAAAATTATCTTGCAATTTTAATTCGTTAATGTTAGCAATTTAAACCAAAAAATTAATTACATTAAACAAATCTAACTTACATGAACTTGTTGTGGCCTCGGGTGAATCCATGTGCCTGCTTTTTTTCAAAAAATAAAAAAAGGCAAACATGATTACAAAAAACATAATATAATTTACTATTTCTTTAAAAAAAATCAACTTTTAAATCAAAGCTATAATAAATCATAATAAACACAATACTAAATTGCATGGCACATATAATAAACACACACTTAATTTGACACATTTATTGAATACTATTTATAAAATATACATAACAAAACGTACAACGAAAAATAACTTCAAAAAAAATAGGAAGGCAAACATGATCCAAAAAAAAAAACATAACATTTAGTATGATTTTTACTTAAAAGTTAATATAATCTACTACAAATTATTTATTTATACTAATTCTTAAAAGCATAAAACAAAATTTTTAAAAATTACAATAATTATTATTAAATTTATTTTTTAATTTCTTATTTAAATTTTCGACGAAATTTTCCGTCAAAAATCTGCTGATAATTTAAAAATATAATAATTTTTATTTTTTTTATTTGCTCGACGGAATTTTCCGTTGAAAATCCTCTGAAAATTATTAAATTTATTTTTTAATTTATTATTTAAATTTTCGTCAGAATTTTCCGCCAAAAATCCGCCGATAATTTAAAAATATAATAATTTTTATTTTTTTTATTATTTCGGCGGAATTTTCCCCTGAAAATCTGCCGAAAATTATTAATTTATTTTTTAATTTATTATTTAAATTTTCGGTGGAAAAATCCACCGAAAATCCGGCGATAATTTAAAAAAAAATAATTTTTAGTTTTTTAATATTTTCGGTGGAAATTCCGTCGAAAGTTTTGAAAAATAATTTTTAAATTTTTTTTTAAATTCCAACGAAACACCGCCGAAATTCCACCGAAAATGTCCATCGAAAATAACGCGTTTTCTTGTAGTGATTAAAATTATTGTAAGTATTGTACCATATAAGTACATAAATTAGAATCTAAAACTACTAAAAATATTGTAGATAGGACACTATAATTTGTCATGTGATTTTGTTTTTCAGTATATGTACAAATAAGTTAGTATTTCAAAACTACAATAAATGATAAATTTTATAAATAAGACATTCTAAATATAAATGAATTTTTTGTTTAATTTAAATGAAAATATAACCTGTCTTATTTTATATTTTGAATAAATATTAAATTCTTTTAGATAGCTATGTGTAGCCATATACTCATACAAATTAAAATCAATATTATTATAATTTTGTACATGCAAAAATAGAGAATACTGAAACTATCTATATGGGTGTACACATGGTGGAGACCTCAAGGTTTTTGAAATATTGTATTTTCAATTCATCACAAAACAAAAAAGGAAGACAAGATATAAAGAGATTGAATATACAAGTGAAAAAAAAAAAAAAAATCCTCCTTCATGATCCAAAATATTTTTTTAACTATTGGGTGAAATACTGGTAGGTAATAGTTTTCATACAATTGGTCGTAAAATAATCATTTTCCACTAAACAAAAAAAAAATCATTGTTACTATTTTTTAAATCAACAACTAGTTCTATATGTGGTCATCAATTTTTAAAGTTATATTACTCAAATAATAGAAATGTGCTTTTTATTAAAAGATTAAGTTAATGCTTGTTAAAATTTTGAAGAAGGCAATATCCTTAACATAAAATATGTACTTGCATGCATATCTTTATAAAGCATAAACTTTTAGGTAGGAATAAATATTCCATTAAATGTATATTTATACACAAGGATTATTATGTTTATTTTTCCGAAAATCTAATTTATCACATAAAACTGGTACATATATACAGAGGTATTACTTCAATATACATACATATACGCACACATATATGTATACAAATATTTATCTAAATGAATAAATTAGATAAACAGAGTATATACACGTACGTGTGTTTACATATATACATATCTCAGAGAAAATACAGTTACAGTCCAACAAAAAGAAGATTAAACCGCAATGATATACTCATTGCACCAGATTTCCAGTACTCATCAGGATCTAGAAAGTTGATTTAGAATGGTACTAAATTATATAAAATCTATTTTTTGGCTATGTATATAATGATTATTTAGCTGGCTTTAATCATAATATGAGATTAGTAGCATTGAAACAAATATTAAACTTTTGTTGTTGAAACTAATGATGTATATTACCTTGTTATTGAAAGTAAAACATCAAGAAGTTAATGTTTTCTTTATCAAGATTGTCAGAGGTCATTGCGATGGTCTCGGTTCTAATATTCAAGAAGAAACACACACACACACACTTATTCAACAAATACTAAAATCAATCATAAGATTATGAAAGTTTGCTAGGCGTTCTCCATATTGCCCATATTGTTGGAAAAACAAAACTTTAAAACATAGAAATACAAAACTTTAAGATTATACAAATAACCTATGTTATGAATTCTAACTATGATTTCTATGAATCAAATCTATACATAATTACAAAATACACAATTAGATAATGAATAAATATAAAATACTGACCTTGGTCCATTAGAAAAATGTTAGGTCGTTAGAGTTAAAGAAACAATTAAATCGCAATTGTTGGATCAATGGCTTTAGAAAGAAAGTTGAACGTAGGATTGTGAGGACTGTTGGCAGTTGTAGATAATAAGGGGAGCAAACGACGGCGTTTTATTTAAGTGTTGTGCACATGAGAGTCTGCCACGTCGCCTTTTTTCCACCGTCCAGATCAAGGAGGAATCAAAGGCGGAGGCTTCACCTATTGTAACAAACTTTGCTGCAACCCATTTAATTTTTTTTTTTTTTTTTTCGATTACAATCAACTCGGGACACCCTATAGATGTCAACCGGAAGGACCCCACACACGCACACACTCACTCAAGGGGAAAGAGGGAGAGGACAAGAGGATTCGAACTCAAAACCTCACTGGTACTGATGGGAATCCCCACCACTGGGCTACAACCCCAGTGGCTACAACCCATTTAATTAATAGAAGGATACACCACCACCAACGTTCATAAGGGTCCCATCTAGCCAAATCTTGGATTTCATGCTTAATATATTTTATTTAGCTATTTTTTTTAAATTTCTAGGAGTTATTTTTCTTCATTGTATAAATACCACTTTTGAAGGAAATGAAAGGATCAGTAAAAAGTTTATCCAGATTCTGTTTTCTCATCTCTCTCTCTTCTCTTTATACCTCTCATCTCCCATTCAAGCTTAAGTCAGTTAAATTCTTGTGCAATTCCCTCATATTTCTTAAGATTATAATTAAGTTTGCTTGGGCATCGCAAAAATCGAAGAAATTGAACTTCTTAGAAGCCAAGATACGGCATTGTTCTATTTATGGCATATACCAACCCTAATATAGTTTATGTTAAAACACTAATTATGAGTCCATCAAATATTATTAAAATTTGATTGGCTTATCCACATATGAAAAATCTCATACTCAATATGATATTTCTACAAGTCTATTTCATTCATTTTTTAACGGAACACATAATTGTTGTTATGCATTCATTAATTTGATAAATTAATTTAGTCATCATTTTTAATGTTTCAAGGATGTTTCAATAATTTATAGAGGGAAAAAACAAAATATTAAACAATAAATAAAATATTTGTTAAATTTCCTTCACAATTCCAAAGGACAATAATTATTTTCCAACGCACCATTTTTTTCATTATCCAGCACACCATTTTTTCTAACAATTAAGACAATATTTTGTAAATTGAGAACATAGTACTATCCTTATCACATGTTGGGAAAAAAATGGTGCATTGGAAAATGGAAAATGGAAAATGGAAAATGGTGTGTTGGAAAATAAAAATATTTTTCGTTGCAGTTCTTTAGAAATTTAATTAATATGTGAAAACTACCAAAATTAGAAAAAACCTCAATACACACATTTAATTTAGTCATTAAAATTAAACATAAACTTGTGAAAGTTTACTAGGCGTTCTTCATATATTACTAGGGGTGGTAATATCTAACCCAACGCGAATCCAACATAAAAATAGCGGGTTAGGATTGAGAGTTAATGGATCGGGTTAAAAATAGGTCGAACCCGAAAGCGACTCGAAAAGAATGGATTGGTACCTATACAACGCATCATTTATTTCATTTTTTAATTGAATTTTTATTTAAAAGTACGACTTCACACATTAAAAATACAATAATCGCCTATATATTGAATATGTGGTAGCGGTGAGTAGCAAAAATAAAGTCAGTTTGTTACTTCCCTCCAAAAAGTGGAATGTCAAGAAGCCGTTGTTAATTCTCTTCATCAAGATTGTTCGTATTGATTCTAAGAATCTCACTAATCTTCCAACTGACAAGGGCCTTTTCCAAAACTTTCATATCAATCGTAGCATATATTCGATAAAATCATAATCAAATAGTTTTCTCACAAGCCTTACCGGAGGAGAAATAAAACTCCACCATGACAACTTTTAGATCCTCTTCAAGACGTACCCTCAATCTTCTACTAAATGTATAAACATGAGGAGTGATTTTGCCATACCCATAAATACCTCCAACAATGATTAATGGATGAAAACAATGTTTAAGACCCTGGAACATGTCTAGGCCTATCTCCAATTGTAGGTTTCTTGATTCCCAAGTGAAAGACATTTTTCGAGTTTTTTCCCCTTTTTCTGGAGAGAAAATGTGTGTGATGAGCTT
This sequence comes from Petrea volubilis, assembly GCA_026212405.1. NCBI lineage: Eukaryota > Viridiplantae > Streptophyta > Magnoliopsida > Lamiales > Verbenaceae > Petrea > Petrea volubilis. Next base: position 7,958,531 of record CM047881.1, on the reverse strand, counting down.
CTTTTTGTGGATATAGAAACATAAAGGAACTCTGTTCAGATGGAGACAAGCAGAGAGATAGAGTGACAAACATGAACGAATTGTATTCAGAGCAAGAGAGGCAGAAAGAGTAAGAAAAATGGATTAAAGCATCATAGAATAAATGAGCATACTATCTTCAAAACCAAAGGCCTCATTCAATAGTGGCCCCAACATTTATTTTTTTTTTTTGCTCTTGTTTTATTATTCCTTAATTTTACAAATTAGGAGCACATACACCAAAAAAACAAAAAAAAAAAGTGTCTTATCTAGTCGGTTGTCTCGTAATAAAATTGTAGAGAGACTAAAAACTTGTTTTATAAAAAAAAGTCCATAACATATTAAGAAATAACTAAAATGGGCATGAGTTAGCCCCTCATATTAGGAAGTTTGCTCTCGCACTAATAGCCAATTCTTATCTGCAACAATACAGCCGCTCTTGTGCTTTTCCCTAACAAGAAATGTGAGCAGAAATTCTTTTAATAATCAGGTTTTGGGTTCTATATATGAACCTTATAGATGCGATTTAGCCACATTATATATTTAAACATTTTTTTTATTAAATAAAATAAAATAATTATGTGATGAATCACAACCATTGGGTGCCTAAGAAGAATTTTTGAAAAATGAACACACAACCTAAATCGGAAAATCCTTACAAGGGTCGGACTTTGAGTCCTATATATGTATCCAGTGAGTATGATTAAACTACATCTTATATTTAAATATTTTCTATCAAATTAAATAAGTATGAAATAAATCACAATCATTGAGTGCATATGTGGTGTCCAATTCCGACCCGAGTATATGAAAAATGATTCTAAATCTACTAATATTGGCCTATCCAACCTCGGACAATTAATGCTGGAGATTTTTCGCCAAAAAAAAAAAAAAAGAAGTTTTTGGGCTACATGGCCCTATCAAAGGCCTCCAAATAATTAATGTCAAATATCTCCTCATTGCCAACAATATCTCTAAAGTTATCACTCTTTCCTTCGAAATTTTTACCATAAATATGAGTCTTTCACCTTAGATAAAACCGTTTGGAATGCTTCCAATACTGGGCATCATCAAATAGAGATAGGAACTATTATTTAGTATGGCTTTGTAATAATTTCATCTTAAACCAGGTCCCAACCCCCTATCTAGTAGCCACCAGTCTTCAGGTGGAGGTGATTGAGAAAGGAAAAATTGCAGTTCTTTTTTATTATAATGACCACTAATACATGCATACATATATATACATATATATATATATATATATATAATTGACCACTAATAACTTTCTTGTGAAAGGTTGAAGCATGTTTTATTGCCTTTATAGGTAGCCATCGTCCATCACCAATCGACCTGCAACTATGCTCAAACAGTCACTAAATAGCTTATACGCAACATTGTTTAGTGTTGTGATAAACTTAAAGCTGCTAATAACTGAAAATTAAAATTATGACTTTATCCTTCGGTGAAGATATCAAATTGGGCTGCGATTAAGGGTATTTGGTGTCAAATTTATTATTTTTAAGCTTCAATTTAGTGCATCTGACATATTAGTCCACTCTTATTTATAGAGTACGAACCAGTCAACCAACTAATGAGGGAAAAAAGAATGAAAAAAAAAATGTTGGTTAACAACTTAGTCACATATTTAAAAGTGTTCATTTAATTTTTTAGATGAGTATAACTTTTTCAAAAAATATATATATTTTTTCAATATGTTTGTCAAATTAATAAATAAATAAGAAATAATTATAATAAACATTTTAACTGTCAATTAATTGTTCTTTTTATTGATGGTGATGTTTGGATGATTTTAGATCGATAGCTGAATAGCACTTTTCACTTTTGGCGCTATGGATATATATTTGAATTTTATTCATTAAAATGAATTTCCTAATATAATTGCTTGTATACTATAGATTTAATTTGAGATTCTCAAGCATCCTAAAATTTAATAATTTCTACACATATAAGTTCTTTCTTCAACCAAAAAAAAAAGGGTTCTTTCAACACTGTTGGAAAACAATAGAGCAGAATATCTAAAACTCGATACTCTCGTGGGAGGATTTATTCGATAATATAAATACAATGCAATAACAGTTTTACTGTAAAACACTATAGCCAAAAGCAAACTAAACAATACCATAAACAAATAAATAAACAAGAAAGTACAGATGACTTATCAGTATTTATTTGAAAAGGTACGACTGAATCACCGGATTGAGCCGGTTTGCCTTAAAGAAATATTCGCCCCACTGACCGGTGCGATGGGCTTGCGATACTCCTTACAGGATAAGACAGTCCCGAGGTCAATTCCAAGCCGCACTGCTACGTTGAACCTCACTTCGAAAGCTAAACATCTCTAGAGGTTGTGTATGCACCTCAAAACAAACACTTGAAAGCTGAAAACTATATACCCTCTTAAGGCTCTGCAGTTTCTTAAAATAGTATACTTGCTATTTCATTTTTTTGTCTTTCTGTGTGTTTTGTAGGGAACCAGGAGGCAGCTTATATAGGGGGGGAGGGGGAGACAGCCAGAATTAAATTCTGGCACATTAATGCAAAGTTGAAACCGTCTGAATGCCAACAGACACGCAATGTATCTGGACTCAAAAACAGACAGCATTCGAAAACGTGTTGTTTGCCCAGGTAACGTGTCTGGCGGTTTCAAACCGCGTTAATTAAATATAGTAACGAATTCAAAATTCAGATTTTTAAATAAAACCGTTACACCAAGGGCTGTAAAGTAAAAATTAAGCCCGAGATCGAGACAATTCACCCAAACGCCCGTGCCCGTGCCCGCGACCTGGACCTGGACCTGGACTGTGGTCTGTGGGCGTGGCCGGAGCCGGGTCAGGTCAGGCGGGCAGTGCGCGCGTGTGGGGTTTGCCCATATGCGGTACTTAGTTGTTTAGTTTACACTATAACAACAACACTTAACTATATAAATACAACATTATCAAGGCTAATATATCCGATGTGGGATATTTTACACAGCTTTATTTACACATAGATAATATTTCCCTTGGGCTTTATCTATGGATTACCATTCGAAATGGTTCAATCCTAGATTATCCCTTGAAAACATCATCTTATCAAGCCCATTTCCAACAATCCCCCCCTAATCCATAGCATTAAGTCCTGGTTGCATACTCGTAATGTGCTTTCAATAATGGTACCTTCCGGTTTAAACCACTATCTAGTTAACCAACTTATGTCATCATAGGAACAAATGGACATATGCCTTGAATTTGAACTTTGGTTGTGATGACATCTATTGGAAACAACACATTACATCGAGCTTAGCAATATTCAGGGTTGACACGTTAATGGCCATGTGTCCTGATCCTGTTTCATGAATATTTTTCAAGGAGTAATCCATCTTCTCTAATCGCGGACACACGATAATATTCATTAGCTGGGCTTCTCTGAACATGTACTGCTCACATCTCGTCACTTAAGACCTTGAACCCATTCAGAGCAAGGCTCTTACTATACTAGCAGTAATAAAGCACCTCCCAAGCATACCAGAGTATAGAGTTTAGGTACATAGTACCAGTCTAAATTTAGGTGTTAACGTTTACACCCGACAACTTGTTTATACCACATTGAACCTTCCTTGTGGGATCTCCACTTGGTAGGTTGGGTTGCTACTGTCGGTATAAACTCAATGGGTTAAGAGTCCCATCCTCAACCTGGCCTTTTGGAATGAGTTGAACTCAAGTCCTTTCGTTAAAGAATCAGTCACATTGTCTTTGGTACCAACAAAATCAATGGCTACAATTCTTTCAAACACTATCTCCCTTCTAGACTTCAGTCTAACTTGGATGTGTCTCTTAGACTTTTGATTATACGTGAAACTCTGTATTTTTACAATTGTGGTTTGATTATCACAATACAAATCAAAGGGACAGGTTTACCCACCATGGGTAACCCACACATCAACCCATGCAGTCACTCAGCCTCAGTTTCAGTAGTATCTAAAGCACATAACTCAGCCTCAAATGTAGACCGAGTTATGATTGTCTGTTTTGCAGACTTCCAGGAGACAGCGCCTCCACCCAGAGTAAATACATACCCTGTACATCCATTACTCCTGAATTTTTGGACAATCCAACTTGCATTACTAAATCCCTCAAGAACTTCAGGGAATTTTCCGTAATGCAATCCAAGGGAACTTGTACCTTTAAGGTACCTCATTACCTTATCCAAAGCCTCCCAATGAGTACGATCAGGATAGCTCGTATATCTAGCCAACTTAGAGACCGCAAATGAAATATCTGGTCTCGTACCATTAGCTAAATATTGCAAGCTTCCAATCACTTGAGAATATCTTAATTGAGACACTGGAGTACCAGACTTATTGTTGAAAAGAGTCACAGAAGGATCATAAGGCGTTTTCAGGATTCTACCGTTAGTATAACCAAACTTCTCAATTATCTTCTCAACATAATGACATTGAGAAATCGTTATACCCTCAGTTGACCGAATCAACTTGAGTCCTAGAATCACACTAGCTTCACCCATGTCCTTCATTTCAAACTTACTTTTCAAGAATTCTTTCGTCTCATTAATAATCTCAAGATTTGACCCTATTAATAATATATCATCCACATACAGGTATAAAACAATACATGAATCACCATTTATTTTGCAGTAGATACACTTATCATTATCATTTACAACAAAGCCAAAGTTCAATATAGTTTTATCAAACTTTTCATGCCATTGTTTAGGCGCTTGTTTCAACCCATAAAGAGATTTGACAAGCTTACAGACTTTATTTTCACTCCCGACAGCTACAAATCCCTCTGGTTGTTCCATATATATCTCTTCCTCTAAATCACCATATAGAAAAGTTGTCTTCACATCCATCTTATGGATAGATAAGTTATATATGGAAGCCAATGCAATCAACACGCGGATTGTAGTTTATCGAGCTACAGGGGAATACGTATCAAAGTAGTCAATCCCCTCTTTTTGCCTAAACCCTTTGGCAACCAATCTAGCTTTATACTTATCAATAGTACCATTATCTTTCAATTTCTTCTTAATGATCCATTTATATCCAATCGTAGTACATCCCGACGGTAAATCGACTAGTTCCTATGTCCCGTTGGAGACAATGGAGTCAATTTCACTTTTGATAGCTACTTTCCAATGCTTAGCCTCAGAAGAAGCCATAGCATCTTTGAAAGTCACAAGATCATCCTCGATATTGTAAGTGACAAAGTCATTTTTCAAAATCTTTAGCAATCCTGGCCCGCTTACTACGGCGAGGTCCATTAGCCTCATCAAAAGTAGAACCGGAACTACTTGGATTAAACCCCCCATTTGTCATCCTTTCCACATGTTCGGGAATGGAACCAGATGCGCGGGCAGAATCTAAAGTTGAAACATCTTCGGGTATTTCTTGTTTCAAAGGGAATACATTTTCGAAGAATGTAGTATCACGTAATTGAACTATTGTGTTGACCTCTATGCCAGAAATCTCAAACTTAATGACTAAGAATCTCATGGCATAACTTGTTTCCACATAGCCCAGAAAGACTGCATCAACAGTTTTTGGACCAAGCTTCTTCCGTTTGTGTTCAGAGACTAAGACTTTTGCAAGACATCCCCACACACGGAAATATTTTAAGCTCGGTTTTCTGCCTTTCCAGAATTCGAATGGAGTGCGTTCTTTATGTTTCAGAGGGACTCTATTCAGAATATGGCAAGCCGTATTCAAAGCCTCTTCCCACATATATTTCGGCAATCCAGAATTCAAAAGCAAACTGTTAATCATGTCTTTAAATGTTCTGTTTTTACGTTCTGCTACACCATTCGAGGAAGATGAATATGGATGAGTCTCTCCATGAATAATACCAAACTTTTGGCAATATTCAACAAATGAGTTCGACTCATATTCACGACCTCTATCTGATCGTACTCTTTTAAGTTTCTTGCCAGTTTTATTTTGAGCTTCATTCTTAAAAATGATAAACTTTTCAAGTGCTTCATTTTTATGTTTCATTAAATAAACATAACAATATTTACTGCAATCATCTATAAAGGTGATAAAGTATCTATTCCGGTCTCGTGTTAAGACCCCATTGAACTCACAAATATCTGTGTGTACTAAATCAAGTATTTCAGTATCCCTTTCAATTGTTTGATAGGGTTTTCTTACTTGTTTAGCTTCTACACACACTTGACATTTGTGATTTTGTCCAATGTCATGTGTTGGAATCAGATTTAAATTCATCATTTTTTTCATAGAACCGAAATTTAAATGACCCAACCGTGCATGCCATACAATGGAATTTTCTATATTATTAACTACAATAGAGTTATAAAGGTTTGAACTATTGGAACTAGAAACACTAGCATATTCAATCCGTACTTTAAATAAACCTTCAGATAAATAGCCTTGCCAATAAAAGTTCCGTAATGTAAAATTACAACTTTATTCAGCTTAAATGAAAGCTCACAACCCTCTTTGACTAACATTGAACCGCTAATAATGTTCCATCTAACAGAAGGGACGTGATGCACTCGTTGCAGAGATAATGTGCGCCCTGAAGGAAACCTTAGGTCCACGCGTCCTATCCCAAGTACTTGTGCAGCACTTGCATTTTTCATCCTCACGGATTGTCCATTAATTGGCAGGTACGACACAAATAGAGACTAATCAGCACAAACGTGCACATTTGCTCCAGTATCGATAAGCCAATCGAACGGTTCATAAATAGTTAGAAGTTTGGGTTCAAAAGAAACATACCCGTCAACGTGTCCATGAGAACTAGCAATGCCAGCCTCAACCATGTTGACTACTGGTCCTGAGGGTTTTGGTTTGGTCTTTTCTTTTTCTGCCTTGTTGGGACAATCCCTGGCATAATGATCAACCTATCTACAAGTCCAGCATGGTTTGTTTGCTTTTGGCTTTTTAGCTTTGGCTTTTCCTTTATCAATGCTTTTAGAATTCGGATTGATTTTTTGCAGTTTAGGGTTTTTCTTTCCAATAGTCAAAACATTTGCTTTTGACTGGAATTCAACCGGTACCGAGTGTGTCTGATTCCTATGTTCCTCTTCTATACTTATGACAATCATTAAATCATCGAGGGATAGGTTTCCTTTTTGATGTTTTAATGACATTCCGAAACTTTTCCAAGATCTAGAAATTTTTCAATAATTGTCATAACCATGAACTTTTCTGGAAGTTTCATTTCAGCATCAGCAAGTGAATGTTCCAGATTAGTCAAATCATGGGTTTGTTCAGACACTGACTTACCTTCAACCATTTGATACTTCAAGAATTTAGAAACAGAATACTTTTCGAGCCCTTGCTCCTCAGTATTGTATTTCTTATCCAACGCTTCCCAAAGTGACTTCGCAGTATAGGAGTTTGAGCAACAGACACTGAAGAGAACATTTGACAAACCTGAAAAAATGATCCCTCTGCCTATTTGGTCTTACTCAGTCCATATTGCGATTTCATTAGTCTTTGGGTCAGTATCAGTAGGTACGGGTTTGTCAGTCTGAATTACAGACAAGAGCCATTTCATTGTGAGCCAAATCTTTATTCGTTGTTGCCAACGTTTAAAGAATTGGCCAGCAAATGGTTCAGGCAAATCGCTCAAGCCAATTTTTGAGAAACCAAAGGAACCAGCAGTTGAACTCGACGCCAATATAAATATATTAAACGAATAAACCCCGAATATTTCTTTAAGATTGTTAGATCACAATAGAGCAGAATATCTAAAACTCGATATTCTCGTGGGAGGATTTATTCAATAATATAAATACAATGCAATAACAGTTTTACTGTAAAACACTATAGCCAAAAGCAAACTAAACAATACCGTAAACAAATAAATAAACAAGAAAGTACAGATGACTTATCAGTATTTATTTGAAAAGGTACAACTGAATCACCGGATTGAACCAGTTTGCCTTAAAGAAATATTCGCCCCACTGACCGGTGCGATGGACCTGCGATACTCCTTCTAGGATAAGACAGTCCAGAGGTCCGTTCCAAGCCGCACTGCTACGTTGAACACTTCGAAAGCTAAACATCTCTAGAGGTTGTGTATGCACATCAAAACACACACTCAAAAGCTAAAAACTGTACACCGTGGCTCGTGGCCAGAGTTGGAGCCGGGTGGGGCGGGCGGCGCACGCGTGTGGGGTTTGCCCATATGCGGTACTTAGTTGTTTAGTTTACACTATAACAATACTTAACCACATAAATACTAGCCTTGTCAAGGCTAATATATCCGATGTGGGATATTTTACACAACTTTATTTATACATAGATAATATTTTCCTTGGGCTTTATCTATGGATTACCATTCGAAATGATTCAATCCTAGATTACCCCTTGAAAACATCATCTTATCAAGCCCATTTCCAACAATTACTAATATGTTAATGGTTCAATAGAAACACAAGATTCAAAAGCAAAATAAAAAAAAATGTAAAGGAAAAATGAGAAAAGGGAATATAGCTCGCGTAAATTTTGTACTAAGGCAAAGTACCCTTTTGAGTTTGTGAGTATATTTTACTTACATATGGACAATACTTAATTCTCTAACTGAAAAAGTGTAAGAAAGATAAAAATATTTTTTTTTTAGAAAATATATAATTTAAGTCAAAAGTAGAAAAGGTAATGAATCAAGAAATGAATTTTATTAATGAAATAAATTAGAAATATTTCAAATTAATGATTTTTATAGTCAAGTTTATTAAAAGAAGGATACCATGTATAACTTTTCGAATTGAAATAAATTGCAATTAATAGTTTTTATATTAATTATCTCATGTTTGATTAAATACTAAAATAAAAATAAATGAAACAATTTTGTAATTTAGAATTTAAAAACCTATATTAATTATCTCTTAATACCAAAATAATATTTATTTTCCTTATTCGTTATCTTAGGCTTCGTTCGGTTTCCACTGTTAATATATTTGTACCAATTTGGAAGTCCCAAATTAGCCTAGATTTGATTCATCTTGAACTGTGTTCGGTAACCAAGATTGTGTAAATATTGATTCCCTTTGTTTGGGCAAAAATTATATACAGTTCCTTCCACATGCTATTAATAATGACGGCTGAATATGGTTAGTTACTTGGACGGGTATGTTCGATTGCTGCTCATTTTTGGTTGAAACAATTTCCAAATGCCATTACTATGTTGAGTGTTGTTAGAGATGTTGGATTCTTCATTTCTTTGATTAGATAGATTGATTGTCTGACGTAAATTTGGTTTCACAGGTGTTGTGCATTTTTGTTTTTCTTAAAAAAAGATTAAAGGGGTGTTTTGATTTATTGAGTGTGATGATATTGATGATTACGAAATTTATGGCTTTGTTAATATGAGACTTTTGTGGCTTAATTCGGTTTTTTTTTTATATGATTAATTCAAAACATCTTACAGGTATCAATCAGAACATCATACATACATACTAAAGCCTTTTTTTCTTTTTTTTTTTTTTGCCCTAATTTAGAGATGGATTTTTGAAATGCCCTAGTTTTAAAAAGTTTTATGAAAATACCCTAAACCGCAGGTGTAAAGGTTAACATTGCAATGAATTTTTTATTTCATTTTGGAAATGAGTTGCAGGTGGGGCGGATGTGACAGAAGCAATATTGCTGCTTTCAACTGCAATATTGCTATTGGGTATTGCAATATTGCGGTTAAATCCAGCAACATTGCAGTATCAGTCTGAGGTTATTGTAATGTTGCAGGCTTCAACTGCAATGTTGAAGCCTTGAACAGTGCAAGACAATTAGCAATTTTGAGCAGGTTGACTTTATTGCAATGTCATAGGCTAGAACAGCAACGTCGCTGCAATGGCCCATGACTGCAACATTGCATTAACTTTTGCTAAAAACAATTCAAAATTTTCTTATTACTGCCCTTTCAGGCCGTGGTTTTGAAATTTAAAATTTTTAAGTTTACCGCTTTTTGGTCTGGCTTTATTACTATATATAGTCTGCACCTCATTCTTCCAAACAAGACACATTCACTTCCTCTTTCTTTGACCTTATTATTCAGGCAAAATTAAGAAAAAGAATTCACAGGATAGTTTTTTTTTCATTTAAGTATCCCGTATTACTTACATTATGTTTTTCGTAGTGTATTTATGTTAAGTTTAGGTGTTTATTTAAGTGTATATGTAACTATAAATTTTGAATGAATGTTGATATTGTTTAGGGAGTCGAAAAATAATCGCCTAAACAATGTCAAATAAAAACTTCTTAGAATATCTTTTTTGGTTTGACTCAATGATGATATTAACCCCTTTAAGATAACGAATGTTTTTAGAAAAAAACTTATATGATATGAAACTTTACAAATATGCACTTAATTGTTTGAATTATAGATACACCGCTAATTGAAGACTAGATTTCTAACACAAAATTAAATATTGAGACAACATTGCCCAGTCATCGCTTTGCATAGTGATAATCAAACCACAATTGCAAAAATTAGGAGTTTCAAATATAGAGCCCGTTTGGATGGATTTTTTTTCAAGAAGAAACACTTATTTTTAAAAAAAAAGCACTTCAAAGAAAAAAAAATTGCGTTTGGATGGGCTTTTGAAAAAAAGCAAAAGCCAAAAAAAAAAGCCAAAAAGGGTTTTTTTCATAAGCTACCCTGGAGTTGCTTCAAATAAAAGTACACTGTACACTTTTAAGTACTATATCCAAACACAAAACTACTTGACTTTAAAAAAAAGTTCTACTATAAAAAACACTATTTGAGAAGTACTTTTTTTTAAGCCCATCCAAACGGATCCATAATCAAAAGACAATGTGATACATCCAAGTTAGATTGAAGTATATAAGAGAGTTAGTGTTTGAAAGAATCATAGCCATTGATTTTATTGGTACCAAAGACAATGTGGCTAATTCTTTAACAAAAGTACATGAGTTCAACTCATTTTAAAAATTCAGATTGAGGATGAGACTTGTGACCCATTAAATTTACATCAATTGTAGCAACCCAACCTCCCGAGTGGAGATCGCACAAGAAAGGTTCATTGTGATATAAACAAGTAGTTACGTTGTGTGTATGTATTGACACTTGAATTTTGATTGTTACTATGTTCCTGAAGTCTATCCTCTGGGATACTTGGAATGTACTATAAAATGGCTAAAATAGTAAAAGTTCTACTTTGAATGAGGTCAAGGTCTTCTAGACGAAATGTCAGCAGTACATCTTTGGAGATATCCAACTAATGAATACTATCTTGTCACCGCGATTAGGGGAGTTGGGTTATTTCTTGAAAAATATTCATAAAACAGGATCAAGACACATGGCTATTAACGTGTCAAACCCTGAAGATTGCTAAGCTCTATGTGATATGTTGTTTTCCAATAGATGTTGTCACATTCAAGGTCCAAATTCAAGGCATATGTCTATTTGTTTTTGTGATGACATAAGTTGGATAACTAGATAATGGTTTAGATCAGAAGGTACCATTATTGAAAGCGTATTACGTGTATGCTGACCAGACTCTATGCTATGGAGTTGTGAGGGACTACTGGAAATGGGCTTAATTGTGATAACATTTATAGGGATTAATCTAGGATGAAGTCATTTCGAGTGTAAATCCATATATAAAGTCCTTTTAAATGTTTTCTATGTATTAAAGGATAAGTACAAATATCCCACATGGGATATTTAACATTGACAATTACTATATATATGCGGTTAAGTGTTGATTAAGTGTAAATTAATTAACTAAGTACCACACACAACACGGGCATTGGGGTGAATTTTCACAAACTCGATTTTATCTTTTACTGAACTAGCCCTAAAATAACATTTGAATTTTAACTTCAAATTTAATTTCAACTACTCCAAAACATTAATGCGCATCATTAATTGTCTAAAACGGTTAACAATTACAGAGCATTAATGCACGATATTGATTGCTAAGTAATTGATGGTTGTTATTTGCTGTTACAAATTCAGATTTAATTATCTGAAACGTTACAAGCGAATACAGTGGTTACGATTTCAGATTTCATTCATGGCATTAATATATCTTGTATTTTCTTTCTCCTATAAATATCACGATCCTGTCCTGCAGAAAGAACACAAGATATAGAAAAAAAAAATTCGGATGTCATTTCTCTTTGAGTAGATCGAGTGTGAGATTTATTCTCTGAGTGCACTACTGGTCATGTGAGAATAAAATATCATTCAGGTACTTCTATATTCGTGTACGTGCTTGCATACAAATAATAGAGCGGATTAGCTTTTAAATTGAGATTCAAAGTAGTAGTAAGGCTTGGAACAAGTCTTTGGACTATCTTATCCAAGAAGGAGTATCACTGGCCCATCATACCGGTTCGTGGGACGAATATTTTTTTAAGGCTAACCGATTCATCCTAGTGATTCAATAATTGCAATACAATTGAAAGTACCAATAAGTTTACTAAACTTTCTTGTTATTTTATTTGTATTCAGCGCTGTTTGATTGCTTTTGGCTATTGTATTGTATGTAAACTGTTATTGCAATTATATTTATATTTTACGAATAAACCACTCCTATGAATATCTTTTTTTGTTGATATTCAAAGCCATTGTTTTCGAACAATCCCTTATTTCATATAATCAAATTGATTTCACTGGCTTCTCCTTGCTCGAGCGTTATTTGGAATTAGGGCTCTCACAGCAATCCGCCAACGCATTTTGGATTGAGGAAGATGGGGCACTCGAACATATGCAATTCTCACCCCCATGGGATTATTAGGTAGTATGGGCTGATGTATGCTTCAGCAGCAACGCCAAGAAAATTTTTGGAGTTTGATTAAAAAAAAAAAGGAATTTTCAATAGCATCCTGAGCTGTGCTAGTGTTTTTTTAAAAAACAAACATTTCCTTTTTTTTTTTTTTTGTTTTTGTTTTTGTGAATAGATATTGATGAAATCACTGAAAGGGTGTTCTTAGGACGCGAATACCTGTTGTCCCTAGAATCGTTGAGATTAGAGTTGGTGTTTGTGTAAGAGAAACCAACACTAGCAGGTGATTCAAGAAAAAAGAATATTTGACCAGCTTGTTCGCCATGATTTATGATTCATCTTGCCCACCCTGTTCTTAGTAATGGGATATATTGAGAATGATTCCTCTGGTTTATGATTAAACTCTTTTTGATTTGTGAACCGAAGAGTTAAAAATTTTGGATTTTGATTAATAAAAAAAAAAAACAAGCTTCCTGCCGGCGTTGATCGATCACACCATCGGATATTGTGAGAAGACAAATGATGTGAAGATTATGAATATTGGTGGCGGTTGTTGGCGAAAGACGGGGGTGAATGGCGGCTCGATGTTGCATTTTTTTTTTTTTTGGTATATTTTGTATATATATTATGTATTTATAATATATATAGAGCTCTCTCAATTAATTCTTTTTTCATTCTATAGTACTTCTAGAGGGTGTAGCAAACGTAATTCTCACTTATTTGGGCATTTAGCAAATTCTCTTATTTGGGTAGCGAATTCTTCAAGGATTGGTCGTGGACCGCCTCCGAACTTCAGGGACTATTGAAAAACGTGCCCCATTATTTTAGAGCAGGTCGTTAAAGGATAGGACTAGGGAATCTTATCACACAAGGGTTGGACCTAGTCCATCCTTCTCTGAGGGAAAGCCGGCTAGGCCATAGGTGTGGGCCTCCCCGTGTTGGCCGTTTGCCCAGGAGCGCCAAGCGGGCTAATATGACTCTTTGCTGGACGGGGCCTCTTGAGTTTTACCCATGTGATTCTTGGGTCGGGGGTGTGGGTTAACCTCTCTTCATGGGGTGTTTGGCTGGGCTTTACGTATTATGATCCGTTGGCTAAATGGGTAATTTAGGGGGCATCAACACTACACCAGAGAATTATAAAAAAAAAAATTGAATGAGCAAAAGAAGAAAAATTATACAACATTCAAATGACATTGGCGGATCAAATATTTTCAATAATTAGAGGATTAAGCGAAAACGTCAACTATATTTATCTTGTTTACAGCAAGTTGGTTAAATCCTCTTAGGTGAATTGATGTGTTGAAGATGATAACTTAACTTTCACAAAAGAAATGAGTGGCAGAGAAGTCCCATGAAGCGTGCTGAAAATTCTGCACACAAAACTCGTGTCTGCATACAATTACATGGTAAGAAAAATATGGACAAATAAATACTGTAATTCAAATAACATGAAGTTACAATCTTTGCAAAATATCCTCAAAAGCGAAGATCGATTCCTCTAGTTCTTCTCTCCGAAAGTTTGATTCAAGGGGTTTGATGGTTGTTCTTGAACCGAACGCGCAATATCCACGTAGACTTGTAGAAGAATATCACGAACTTCCTTGGAATCAATTTAATTGAAATCAAGGCCTGGGTAATTTGGTGCCTCGAAGAAGCCGTTGAACCTTTGTGTTAGCATCATTTTGTTGTGCTAGAAGTTTAAAAATTTTGAGAGCTTAACACTTGATTTGATGTTGTATGTATGGACTGAGTGCCTCTACTTTTTGGCATAATATGAGTCATTTTATCGGATGTCGAGTCGTAAGCAACTTTGACGACCGTAAGAATGAGAATACAAGTTCGAATCCCGGGAAGTACACTTGTTGGGAGGGGGAGTAACCTTTAATGCTCCATCCCCTGGAGTTACGAGAGCAATGTCCAAATATTACCAAAAAAAAAAAAAAAAAAAAAAAAGATGAGTCATTTGCATTTAGGTCTCCTTTTTGGGCTTGGAAACCATTTTACAGTTACATGTTTAAATAGGCTTCATTTCTAATGGATAATATCTAAGACATTTTAGCCTAATTAATTGATTCAACGTAAAACAAAATTTTATAATTTAATTCTTATTAATCAATTCATAAAATCCAAATCCCTTACGGACTTGAATTTGAAGCCCAATCGTAAGAGCCCATTATATTGAGTCATTAATTGGTAATTTGTTCCAAAATTTTAGTGTCAACAAATATATATAACTTTAAATTTTAACTTGATTCTTGTCACCATCAAGTTCAATGTTAATTTCTAGCATTTTTCTTTTAACAAAGTTGTCGTTATGTTCCAAATAAATTGATGTTTTTCTACTATTAATGATTTAATTTTAAAAAGTATGTATGCTATGATTATTAAAATGTTAGAGCTCATGATATATAAATTTGATCTAGAAAAATAGAGTATTCAAATGAGTTAAATGAAAAAATGAATCAACCAATACAAATGGTCCATTATGGTATCTAACGAACAAAACCCTTTAATGTTCAACATTCTTGATAGGAAAAATTACAATTTTAGGACTGTATGTTGCACCCTCTAATAATATTAGGACAATAACTTTTTCATTTGCAATTTCATGATATTAATTTTTTCATTTGCAATTTCAGGACATGAATTTAAATTTTTGTACCACATTTAGGATAAAATTCCGAGCAATTTTGTTAATTTTCCAACAAATTTGCAAATATCAAGGTGAGAAGTCCTAAATGTGCCACAAAATCTTAAATTCTTATCCTGAAATTACAAACGAAAAAAATTAATGTCCTAAAATTGTTAAAGGAAACAACATACAGTATTAAAATTATAATTTTTCCTTCTTGATATATTTGCCTCTTTTTGGTTTGCGCTTCATCATATTACTACATGTGATCCCTTGTGTGATCACAAAGAATTTCTTTTGATTTCTTGCTGGAACATTTTACGAAGCGATCAAATGAGATTGTGAAAAGATTCCAAATACATGAAGGGCAAAAAAAGAAGAACAATAGAAATTTATTTCTCGTATTTCTTCTTAGTCACATTTTCATTGTTACGCTTGAGCTAAAGAATAAAAGAATAAAGAATTGAAAATAGAAAAACAAAAATTAAAAAAAACCAGACAAAAGAAATAGGAATTGCTCATCCCAAGCGTGTATAAAAACTAGGTGTCTAGAATCTTGAGCGCCTGCATTCGGTAGGAATCCCTTGAGGAAACCTCTTAGAATCACCACAATAATTATATATCATAAACTTTTGTTGGACCCATCTCAGTCTATTTCTGCCCCTAGCATCGAGGTCTTGTGTTTGCCATGCCTCCGTGTTGAAAGAATCCGTGGATTTCGACCAGCATGAGGACCCGGCAAAGCACCCGTTTATGTTGAAATTTCTGTAAGAGACGATAAATGGAGCCTTAGTCCAATCGGTCTTGACCCGGCCGCCTTGTGTGGCCCAATCATCTGCATTCCATAAGCTGCAGTATACCCTCATGGGCTGGCTTTTGGGGAACGGCGTTCCAATGGCTTCGTGGTTGTTGAATACTCTAATCGGAATGTTGTCCACTAAAAATCTGAAAAATTGTGGTAGAAGAAATTATTTTTTTTTATTCAAATAAAATATAACACTAATTATTTTGTTGCATAGTACTAATAGTAACAATGTGAAGAATGTCATCGTAGCAAGGGGATTATTGTCATTTTCATCCGTAACATTTGAAGGTGTATGTTTTTTGTCCGTTAAGTATTCACTTTGCAGTTTTGGTCTTATATGTTTTGAAAATATTGCAATTTTAGTCCCATTTCACCGGAATTCGTCGGAATTTGCTGACGTGATGTCATAATTTTATGTGCCATGTCAGTGAGTTCCGACATATTCCTGTGAAATCAAACTGAAATTGTCATATTTTAAAACGTGTATCATCAAAATTGCAGAGGGCATATTACTTAACGAGCAAAAAATATATACCCGAAATATAACAGACGAAAATGAGAACCCCTCATAGCGATATATACATACATGATGCGTTGGAGATTCCAGACGATTGAGTAGGTGTGGAAAGCTGAAGTGGGGTCGAACCAGAGACGGAATTGTTGTTCCTTATCCCCTTTGCCTTGTGCATAAACATTGGTGTGGACTGTGTACGGCTCTCCCGAAGAATTTCCCAAAAACTCGAAGTCGATTTCATCGTGGCCCGCTCCTTGAGACGACAACTGCACACATACACAATTATTAGAATATAGTTTCGGATTATCATTAGAATAACACCACGACAAATGTTGATCATTAGTGGCTCGTATGTTTATCCTTAAAAGTTATAAAATAACTTCTATAACAAAAAATAGAAAACAAACAAACTGTACTATGCCGTCTCAAAGAAAATATAGATTTTCTTTCTTTTTTTTTTTTTGTAGAAAATGCCCCTACATATATGTCTTTTGATAGTAGTTTGTAGGCATTCAAAAGCGTTTCATTAGGAAAATAAATTTGCTTTTCTTCTCATTTACTTTGATAACTTTCCTCTGTAATCATTAGTATCTTTTAATTGATTAGTAAAGGAATGGAATCCCCACATAAAACCCTCCGGCGGGCACGTACAGGCCAATTTTATCAAAATAAATAAAAAAAATTAGCAATGTTAATTAATACGCCTGTTTTTTTTTCTAGCAGTAATTCATTCATGGAAAGTGAACTTAGGAAATTTTGCGGAAATAAAAAAAAAAAAAGGTCAATCAAGTATTGAAAAACTTACAAAAAATGTGGTGACAGTTCCAGCAGAGTTTCCTGGGACAAGCTTGAGTTGCATGTCAAACCTTCCAAACAAATATTCTTTCTTTGACTGAAAGCCCGAACCCGAATATTTATCAAGCGACAGCGTCAGTCCCCGCCCACCGTCGACTATCTTAGCCCGCCCGTCGCCCCAAGTGATCTCCGCATCACGGTAGAAATCAGCCAAAGCACTACTCACAAAAGACGCCACCAAAATTGTGGACATTAAACACATTGCTAAATTTGATAGACAAAATGTAGCCATTCTTACTATTTTTCTAATCTTTTGCTAGATGAGAGGATGAGAGAGAGAGAGAGAGATGATGGTGCTTTCTTTGTGATGAATGAAGATTGAGTTATGAATCGATCATTAGATACAGATTTATTGTTGGGTGGCCAGCTTTGGCTCATGAGTCATGAGCCAGCTGGAGGGGAAGTATCCGTGTGAGGAGAGAAAAGAGAATATGTATAGTGAAACTGAGCTGGCATTGAAGGGTGCAACGTAAAAATGCGCGCGGGTTTACGCGTAAAGGGGGCTTGCACTACATTCAAAAAAAATCAATATTAGTGATTTAGTGGCAAAATATAAACTTACAATATGAAAGTTGTTACAAATTATATATATTAATGGATAATACGTCTTATCTTAATCTTATTTTGTTACAATATAATTTAATAGTTACAAAAATTATTGTTTTATTTGTCAGCATTAATAATTAGCGACATCGCTATAATAAAAATTTAATAACCAAAAAACATATCACGACACCCCTATAATGAAAATTTGATAACAAAAAAAATATCACTATGATTTTATGATAAGATTTTTCTTGTCAATAATGATCTTATACAAAATTCTTTTTGTAGCATAACTAAATCATTTGTCGCTAAACACGTGGTTACAACTTTTATGATAACATTTAAGATATTATCGCTGACCTTTTTTTTGTATTTTATGCCCTTTTTTGTCGTTATAGTGTTAGCGTAGCTGGTATCTGGGGTGGGGTGGACTTAGGAAGAGCCCTGGCTGGTTGCAATTACCAGCAAAGAACTTCCATGAAGTTTCAAATCTATTTAAAAAGGGGTTGACTCTGAGGTAATTATTGGGCGTTGAAGATAAGTTATTTTCATGGTGTTTTATGTATATTCGGATTTAAAGTATTTTTTTCAGGTGTCAAAAAAATGTATGATATTATTTGCTTTCTACAGGGAAAATGTTTTCAGATTAATTTAACATATATAGAAAACGCGTTGGGTATATCTTATATACCTATTTGGATGGGGTTAACGTTTTTTTGTAATAGTGAGTGGTTTTGGATGGAGTTAAACAAAAAAATATTTTTCGAGCTATGTTTTTTTAATGGAGTATTTTTTTTATAAAGTCAATCAGATTTATTTTTGGACGCAATAATTAAAAGTATTTTAAAATATACTTTTATTTAAAACAACTCTAGATAACTTCTAAAAAGAGCCACATTTTTGCTTTTCTCCCGACTTTTACGTTATTCAAAAAGGCCATCCAAATACTTATTTTTTTAAAAAAAAACGTGTTTCTCTTCTAAAAAAACCTCATTCAAACAAGCTCTATGTTGATTATTCAATTGATTAGTTCATTATGTAATATAAATTATTTTGATGATTAAGTGATTCAATAATATGTAATGCATTATTAGATGATGATAAAATAATTACATATGTAAAAGTGGTCAGAGTCTTATTTTAATTAAGAGGAAACGAGCGCAGGAGAACTTCTCTTTCTATTTCTTTTTTACCAAAACGTTCTTTGCCAAACAACGATATCCTATTTTTGGGAGAATGAAGATGAGCTTATAAAAGAATAGCATTTGTGATTTTCTATTGCAAACTGTGTTACATCTCCTATTTCATTTTATGGATATATATCATTTCAAGCTAAGTGTACAATTAAAAAAATAATTTTATACACATAATATGATTATATATATTATGAAATATAAGATAAAACATTATTTTACAATAGGAGATCTTATTTGAAACCAAGCATTGAATTTTGTTTGGTGTATAACGTCTTGGTAAAAGAATAGAAATTGAGAAGCGGATGAGGCCTTGCATTGCCGATAAGGTGGAGGCCCCACAAACTTTAGATCGTGGGTTTGAATCACTGTGAATGCGGGTGTTGTTATAGTTGTTTATTAGTTTATTTTCACAGTATATTAATTTAACATGTTTAATATTTGATGATCACAAGTTATGATAGTTTGTTTTCCGTTCTTCATTTGAGAGTATTAATGTATTCGATTGACTGTAATAGACCGTGTCCATTAAAAAAATTGAGAGAAGGGAACTGTACTACTACTTTTACATATTTGATTGATCATCATCTAATATATCATGCATTAATTTTTATTTTTATTTTTTTGTGAGAGAGTATGTATATATAATTCAATTACGATAGTCACTCATAAAATACAAATCAAAGTACAACATCATATCTTAAATTACAAATCACTCTATTTTATAATAAACAAATGAAGAAATTAACTATTAAAATAAAATAATAAACTACTACTAATGTACATATTATTTTAAAGGGTCTTAATTTCACCAATTAAATTAGGTCATATTGGCATGATGCATTAAATATTATTTAATTATTTAGTTATCAAAATTAATTCATAATTATACAATACCATATTAACACCACGAATCTGTTAAATAATCAATATAAACACTCTTCGTTACAAAAATATTATTTATACTATTATAAAAAAAAGTCATTTTTGTCTCACAAATGATAGTTTTTTATGTGATTTTATAAAATTTGCCCCTTTAATTTTATATGAAATAAATAGAGGCATGTAAAATTGTGGGTAAAATTGTCAAATTTATACTTTTAATTAGTAACACTACAGAAAAAACGGCAATTTTCGGCGGAATTTTGAAATTCCGGCGGAAAAAATGGCCCCGGAATCCAGAATTCCGCCGGATTTCCGCCGGAAAGAAATTCCGGCGGAATATTCCGCCGGATTCCGTCCGGGGGAATATTCCCCCGGTTTTTCCGCTGGAATCTTATCCGGCGGAATATTCCGCCGGAATTCCGCCGGACCGCCGCGCACCGCCCTCCTCCGGCCCGAACTGCCGCCGCTCCGCCTCCGCCCCCCGGGACCCGCCGCCGCCGCCGGCCTGAACCGCCGCTCCGCCGCCGCCACCGCCTCCACCGCCGCCCCCCTGAACCGCCGCTCTGCCTTCGCCACTGCAGCTCCGCCTCCGCCGGCCCCCGGACCCGCCGCTGGAATACTATTCCAAAATATTCAAATATTTGCAACTGCAGGGATTCGAACTCATAACCTTGGGGTTGAATGACAAGCACTCCACCACCAGGCTGTCTCTTGAAGTTGTGATAAGTTTTGTTTTGTTTTATATATATTATATATTTGTTTCATTATTCTTATTTTAATTATAATTAAAAAATAGTATAAATAATAAAAATTATATGATAGCATTGATAATATATAAACATATGTATTATATATACTATAGAAACATATATGTGTACCATATAAGCATATGTATACCTATAAATATATTATAAATAGTTAATAGTTAAAAATTAACATTGATGCTATATAAAAATATATATTATATATATTATATAAACATATGTGTGTACCATATGTATACCTATATAAACATATGTATACCTATAGATATATTATATATAATTAAAATCTAGTAAAACTATAAATATATTATACATAATTAAACATGTGTATACACAATAGTTAAAATGTAGCTTGATACTATACAAACATATATATTATATATACTATATAAACATATATATACTATATAGACATATGTATACCTATAAGTATATTATCTACATAATTAAAAGATAGTATAAATAATAATAGTTAAAAGATAGTATTGATACTATAAAAACATATATATTATATATACTATATAAACATATATATTATATTTAAACATATGTATACTTATAAATATATTATACATAACTAATAGATAGTATAAATAATAATATTTAAAAGATCGTATTGATATTATAAAAATATATATATATATATATATATATATATTCTATATACTATATGAACATATATACTATATGAACAATCACAATTTTTAAGGAAATAAAATAGTAGAAGTAATATTAACATCATTTATATTGAAATTATATACATTTCCCCAAAGAGTGTTTTTTTTTTTAAAAAAAAAAAAATTGTGTAGTTAGTTGGATTTGAACCTAGGACCTTTGGGATACAAGTCTAACACCTTGCCATTGAGCTACTTCAAATCTAATGTATTTTTTTGCCTAAATATTTAGTAATATTATGTTTTGAATAAAAAAAAATTAAAAAAACAAAACCGGGGGAAATTTTCCCCGGATTTCCCCCGATTTTTATTTAAAAAAATTCAAAAAAAAAAACCGGGGGAATTTTCCCCCGGTTTTCTCTCTAAAAAAAAAAAGAAATTTTGCTCTTGCATGGACTTGAACTTGGAACCTCTTGGATACAAAGCTAACACCTTGCCACTAAGCTACTTCCAAACTTGTGGTTTGTCTTGCCAAAATATATAGTAATATTAATATTTTAATTAAAAAAAAAATTTAAAAAAAAAATCGAGGGAAAATTTCCCCCGGATTTTAATTTAAAAAATTCAAAAAAAAAATCGGGGGAAATTTTCCCCCGGATTTTCCCCCGGTTTTTTATTTAAAAAATTCAAAAAAAAAACCGGGGGAAATTTCCCCCGGATTTCCCCCGGTTTTTAATTAAAAAAATTAAAAAAAAACCGGGGGAAATTTTCCCCCGAATTTCCCCCCGGTTTTTTATTTAAAAAATTCAAAAAAAAAAACTGGGGGAAATTTTCCCCCAGATTTCCCCCGGTTTTTAATTAAAAAAATTAAAAAAAAAATCCGGGGGAAAATTTCCCTCGGAATCCGGCGTTTTTTCTGTAGTGTAAACACATGCAATGAAGAAACAAATAAAAAGTCCCCTATTGTACTATTACATCCAATTTAAAAACACATGTTCCCAACCCACAAACCACTTTATCATGTCGAATTTTGGAAGTTGAAATTGATTTTTAATAAACAAAGTTGCTTTAATTTGATAATTAATGTTCTTGGCTCTTTCTCAGATCTCTCTTTCACACACACACACACAAAATATTTTCTCTAATTACAATTATTTGACCTTTTCTTTTTCTTCTTTTTGTGTTTATTTCTTTATCACGTAATTTTATTTTTAACTTATTATTAGTTTAATAAATTATTTCAAATAGTTCTTAAAAAACAATCCTCATAAAAGAAATTTAACAATATATTTATATTTTGATTCTAAAAAAAATTTAAGCATTAGATTAAAATATATATATTTTTATATTTTGTACACGCGTAAAGCATACAACACTGCTACTTTAGTAAAAACAAAGGCATTGTTTGCTAGTGTTGTTTTGAGGTGTTTTTGAAAAAGTATTTTAGGGAATATATTTTGATAATGTGTTGGAAGAATGCGTGAGAAATAAAAGTCACATTTGGTTTTATTTTGAGAGAGTCCCGTTTTATTGTATATGTCTTTTCATGTCAGTTTTTGTATTGTTAGTGATGACACTTCAAATATTTATATTATTGTATGTTATAATTATAATGGTATAATAATTAAAAATATATGTATTTATCTATACTATTATAAAAGTAAAGCTACTTTTGTATTTAAAACGACAGTTTTTTTTTGTAATATTACAAAAGTTGCCCTACAACTCCATGTGAAATCAAATAGAACTATGTAAAATTATGGCTAATATGGAAAATTCCCATGAAATTAATTCAATTTGAATACCAAATTTTGGTGTGTCAATTTTACCCTTATAATTTGTAAATACATGCAATAAATAAGCAAATAGAAAGGACAGTATTGTAATATTACAGTCCAATTTAAAATCCCATTTTCACAACCTACAAACCACTTTCTCGATTATTTTGGATTTTGAAAGTTGAAACTCATTTTTAATAAAAAGTTCATTTAAATCAATAATTAATATTTTTAGTTTGCTCTCTCTCTCTCTCTCTCTCGCACACACACAAATAATTTCTTTAATTACAATTATCCGATGCTTTTTTCTTCTTCTTTTTGTGTTTATTTCTTTATCACGTAATTTTATTTTATATTATTATTTTATTGTAAGCTTATTATTACTTAATAAATTATGTCAAATAGTTTTTTAAAAAGTATTCTTATAAAAGAAATTTAATAATATATTTATATTTTGATCCTAAAATAATTTAAGCACTAAATTAAGTTATATATTTTTTATTTCTTGCATATAAATAGAGTGTACGACATTGTTAGTATTAAAATAATGATTTAAGATATGAATGTGTGTGTGTGTATTTAAATATATATATATGAGTGACATGATGATTTGAAATAATTATGAATTTCTAATAATATGTTGGAAAAAAAGAGTATGAATATTTTTGAACGAATGTTTGGTATTTGTATATAAGTTGAAAATCATTTCCTCAAATTGATACAAAAGCTACCCAAAAAAAAATGTTTAATTGAACACATTTTCTCTATAAAACAAATTAGATCGTACATTTTATCTATATGTTAGTGTGAGGGTGGTAATTGTAGTTTTAATAAATACAAGAAACATTTTATAATTAAGGCAAATATCACGGAGCATTAGGTAAGTATCCAAAAAAATTTATAAAAAAGAACACTATAATCTACATTTTTTTTATAAAACACAAGGACCCTCTAACAACTATTTGGTACTTTGGTCTGACTTTTTAATTTCTCTCCTCTCCACTATTCAACCTCTGGTCTCTTCTCTCTCATTTCTTTTAACGTAATATACATTATATTTGTAACACTTACCCCCCTATACTATAGAATACATCAATTATCTCCCTAAAATTGATTACCATAAATCTTAATGACAAAATTATCCTTTATTTTATTATACAAATAATTTGTCTTATTATCTCTTAATGTGATATATTATTATCCTATTTTCTCTCACTCCTCTTTTCTTCTATCCCTCTTTTCTAATATCTTTATCTTCAATATTTAATGAACTTTATCTTTTTTATTTAATTTCTCAGTAGTAAAACTCAATTTAATTTAAAATCATTTTTTTTTTAATTTTTCATCACATATAAATTGACTTTTCAATCAATTTTTTATTTTCCTGATATATAAAATTATAAATATGTTAATTACGTGATAAAATTATATTTCATTTTATTTTATATATATATATATATATATATAGATAGATAGATAGATAGAAAGATAGATTCTGAATGATTTAACACATTCTTCTGCTTTTAAAAAAATCAATTGCTTGATGAAAGCAACTTTTTGTTGATTATTTAGTTTTAAGATTTTGAAGCATTTTTTATTAATTCTTATCAAATCCAAACTTAGTAATAATACATTTCCTTTGTTTTTTTAAGATCGGTAGAGCACACTAAAAATAATTATATCAATAATTCAAATCAAATAAAACTGATATATCTCATAATCAATTATCTAATTTAAAGTGCCACTAAACAACACGAAAAAAAGAAAGAAAACAAACAAACTAGCATACATTTAAAAAAATCCACATACATGAAAGTCGAATCCATGGAGAGGCCTCCTCCTTATCAGCTATGCATTTCATCATGCACTAGATAGCCCAACCGGATAAATACACAAATTTAGGAACTAGCCAATAAAAACCTACATGAAACCCGCTCAAGTCTCACAAATTGAAACATATTGAAAGTCCCATGAATGTAATCCACTAAGAACTTGGTTGTTCACCATTGATTGCAACAGTAAGCTTGAGGTCAATGGTGGTCGTGCCAGAGTGGTTAACGAGCATGAGTAGAAATCATGTGGGCTTCGCCCGTGCAGACTCGAATCCTACCAACCACGTCTTTTCGATTATGTGCCAAAATAGATAAATATATAAATAAAAGGAAGAAAATTTAAAAGTCTTTCATCTATCTTTTTTCTTTTTGTTTAATTCCATCCCCCCCCCCCCCCCCCCCCCCCCCCAACAATCTTAGTTATAATATTATTATAAGGTTCTTATCGTGCATGATAAAATGAGTAATATGTACCAATTTTCCTTAAAACTATTCAAGTGAGCGTATGTGTACATAGTTTCATTTTATTTTATTTTTTCATGTATGAAAATCAAATACTTTTTGTATGAATTTAAATAAGTATATTTATGATTTACAATTTCATTCAAATAAAAGAACAAAATGAATATTTTGTTTACAATATTTATCATTTACATTAAAAATAAGACAAATTTTTGATTTTACGTAAATTTTTAAAAACTTCATTGCCTTACTTATACGAAAATTAATATTGAGATTAAACATACTCTAGTATTATACATTTTTAATATATTTAATTATTGATTTATATTATAAAAAAAGCAAATTTGTTTTTATCAAATTATTTTATACAATGAAACTTTATGAATATATATATATATATATATATATATAAAGATGTTTATTTCATGTACCTTGGCTAGCTAAATACTAGTAATTATATATAAAATAACTTCTCATACATATATTCAATTGAAAAAAAAGAAAAGGAAAAAGAAAAAAAACCCTCTCCTATGCGGTTGCCGCAACTGAAATATAGACAATTTGTAAAATATGCCCCTACATTATTTGTACTAGCTATACTATTATAAAAAGGGAGAATACCCGGTAATAACTGTCTTTGGTCCATTAATTATTTTGGTGTGTCATTTTCTTTTTAGTTTTTTATTTAATTTCCTCTCCCCTTTCTCACGTTCTTATAGCTTTTCTTCCCATTCTCTTTCCTCTCTATCCTCTTTCGTCCCCCAATACTCTTAATAGTTAAAAGTACTTTGCTAGTATATATAGATATCGCAAAAATTTTAAGTATATCATTAAATTATATAATTTTTTTTATATATTGTGCACATACATCAAGTGTGGCAATATTACTAGTTTTATTTTTTTATGTAGCACCAACACCATTTAATAACTACTTGGTATTTTGTTCTGACTTCTAATTTCTATCTTCTCTCCACTATTTAACCTCTCATCATCTCTTTTCTCTCTCATTTCAACTATTCAATGGTTTTTTTTTTCTCTCTCTTCACTATTTAACTTAATCCTATATTTTCTCTTTGCTATGTTTTAGGAAAAAATACATTTTGTCCCCTGTAATATATATATATATGTCATTTGTAATACTTACCCCCTATACTATAGAATATATCAACTAGCTCCCTAAAATTGATTACCATAAATATTAATGACAAAATTATCTTTTATTTTATCATACAAATGCTGTCTTATTACCTTAATATCGATATTGGTGGAAATGATTGATTTTTTCCTTAGTAAATTATAGAGAATGTCAAGTAATTTTCTCAATTATAAATGTTCATTCATCAACTAAAACATGTATATCATAAAATAAATAATTCAAATAAAAGACAAATAATTTTAAAAACAATTAATATTAACTAATCAAATGAAATCGATTAAAGTGTTTTACATTCAAAAATATTGGAAGCAAAATACTTCATGAATCAATTATATATGCATAATTAATTAATATCAAGTTGTTTGAAAAATAATTTGTTTATATTTTATTTTAACTATTTATTTTCCATAAAAAAAAATGTGCATAAATACATGCCTTTACTAGAGAAATAAATATTTATAAATTAGAGAGTTATTTGACATTTTAAAACTAAATTGTACAAGGAAAAAAATAATTAAAGATAACTATTTACACAAATATGGATATAAAAGCAATAAGATAAAATATGTATACTGACATAAAGGGTAATTTTATCACTAGTATTTAAGGTAATTCAATTCCAAGAGGGTAAATGATGTTTTTAATAGTATAAGAGAGTAAGTGTTACGAGCGGCGCAGTATAAGGAACAAAGTTTATTTTGCCGCTTTTTGTATAAACACGTCTTAATTGAAATTTTTTATAATTATTGTCATAAAAATTTATATTATATATTATAAAATTAGATACATGATTACATTATATATATATTTTTAATCTTGCACACATATGGAATTTGCACTTATAACTAGAAAGAATATCGTACGTCCAAGGCTCAATAATTAGCTCAAAGTGCACGTTTTTAGAAACATTTGAAACTTCACGGAAGCTCGTTGCTAATAGTTGAAAACTGGAGCTATGTCCAGCTAGAATACACAAACCCCTTTTACGCGTAAACCGGCAAACCTTTTCACTTTGCACTCTTTAATTCCAGCTCACTTTCACTATACATATTCTCTTTTGTCTCCCCACACGGATACTTCCTTTCAAGCTAGCTCATGAACCACAGCTGGCCAGTGGCCAACCAACAATACATCCATTTATACATATATATAGATGGATTCAAAACCCCACTTTCAGTCATCACCAAGAAAACATCATCATCTCCTACATTACCAACTTCTCTCTCTTTCTCTCTCATCTAGCGAAAGATTAGAAACATAGCAACAATGGCTACATTTTCTCAGTCAAATTTAGCAACGTCTTTAATGTCCATAATATTGGTGGCTTCTTTTGTGAGTAGTGCTTTGGCTGATTTCTACCGTGATGCGGAGATCACTTGGGGCGATGGGCGGGCTAAGATAGTCGACGGTGGGCGGGGACTGACGCTGTCGCTCGATCAATATTCGGGTTCGGGTTTTCAGTCAAAGAATGAGTATTTGTTTGGAAGGTTTGACATGCAACTCAAGCTTGTCCCAGGAAACTCTGCTGGAACTGTTACCACATTTTTCGTAAGTTTTTTCAATATTAGTTAACTTCTCTTTCCATTAAATGAACAACTAATAGAGAAGGATTAGCTCACTCGTAAATCAGTTTTGTTTTATCTTAATAATATAATTCTAATGATAATAATCATAACAATGTTAAATATGTACTGAAATATTAAGATATTTTCTTGTGGTGCATCAGTTATCGTCTCAAGGGGCGGGCCACGATGAAATCGACTTCGAGTTTTTGGGAAATTCTTCTGGAGAGCCATACACAGTCCACACCAATGTTTACGCACAAGGCAAAGGGGATAAGGAACAACAATTCCGTCTCTGGTTTGATCCCACTTCAGCTTTCCACACCTACTCAATCGTCTGGAACCATCGACGCATCATGTATGTGTCTATCATTAAAACATTCATAATTTATATAATTATTTAATTAGTATTGTATTTTGATTGATAAAAAATATAATAAGTATACCTTAATCAACCATTAATATAACATTCTTATGTATTTGATATTGTCAGATTCTTGGTCGACAACATTCCGATTAGAGTATTCAACAACCATGAAGCCATCGGAACACCATTCCCCAAGAGCCAACCAATGAGGTTATACTGCAGCCTATGGAATGCAGATGACTGGGCCACACAAGGAGGCCGAGTCAAGACCGATTGGACTAAGGCTCCATTTATTGCCTCTTATAGAAATTTCAACATAAACGGGTGCGTTGCCGGGTCCTCTTGCGGGTCTAAATCCACAGATTCTTTCAACACAGAGGCATGGCAAACACAGGAACTCGATGCCAGGGGCAGAAACAGGCTGAGATGGGTCCAACAAAAGTATATGGTTTATAATTATTGTGGTGATTCTAAGAGGTTTCCTCAAGGGATTCCTACCGAATGCAAGCGCTCAAGATTCTGAAGAGATAGATTTATGCTAGGATCATCATCAATTATTTTGTACATTTCGTTTTCTTTGTCCTTTTTTGTTTTAGATGTTTTTGGCTGTTCGCATAATTTATTTCGTTCATTCTTTTAACTCATCTATAATAATTACAATGCCATTATGATTAAAAATAGATTAGAGTAATGAGTAGTTTCTATTTTGTTTTTTATTCCCCCTTCACTGAGCACCATAATTTGTAATATTTTCACTAAAAATTCTTCTATGCATTGCGTTCTGACCCCATATACGCAACTAATTTTCGTGATTCATTTCATATTTATTTTATTTATTAAAAACATTTAAATGTATAATGTGGCTAATTAAATTATCTGTTAAGTGCATATGTTAGGCCCAAAGTTCGAATCTAGCTGATCGCAATTGATTTTGTTGAGAACTCGTAGAGTTATTGGAAGAAGACTTTGTTGTAGGCTCGGTACTTCTGCATTCTAACTTGACTAGGCTTTCGTTCTTCTTTCCTCGAAGAGATTCAAGTCTGCGGCTCGATTCTCGTCACTTCTAGACTTGATGAAATGGGCAACCTTGGCAGTGTTGTGCAAGATTTTGGCCGATATCACCGCCTCAGTTCCATATACGTAAGTATATGAGGATTCTGTTGTCGTCGTTTGAGGGGTTGTGCGATAAACCCACAGAACCGTAGGAAACTCGTCTGCCCATTCCCCTTTAAGGGCACCCAATGAAGTCTTCAAGTTTTGCAAAATGATCCTGTTAGTCACCTCGGCTTGACCGTTGGTTTCAGGGTTTCCCACTGAGGTAAACCGTTATTCAATGATGTGGCTCTAGCACCACTCCATATTGTTCCGACTTTGAAACTGAGTGCCGTTGTCTGAGATCAATACTTTAAGAGACCTCGAATCTGCAGATGATGTACTTCCAAATGAAGGCTTGAATCGAGGCATCGGTAATCTTGGGCATTGCCTCAGCTTCAACCTACTTCATGAAATATTCAACAACTACTATGGAAGCTTCTTTTGACCCCACAACGTCGATTCCCTACTGGTCAAAAGGCCACGAAATCTCGACATTCACCATTTTAGCAGCTAGCTTGTGAGGGAGATTGGCATAGAACTGGCAACTAGGACATCTGCGTGCATAATCACATGTGTCATTTAACATCGTGGTCCAATATAAGCCACTTCTCATAATTTTCTTAGCGAGAAACCTCCCACCTGTGTGGTTACCACAGCTTCCCTCGTGAATCACTTAAGTGGAGGTCCGAGCATTGCCTCCTTAATCTCCGCCCGTGCATCGGGTCTAAGGGCCCCTCCTCGCCCCTTAAAAAGGTACGGATCCCATCCTTCCAGCTTGATTCGAGAGGTTGGATAGGAAGGGTGTTGGCATCATCCTCAACCTCATTGTTCGTAGCTAGAAAGCTAAGCCTGATGGCGAACTCCATCTCATTGCCTTCTGGGCTTCGCAAAGAAATTCCGGATCCCCCCTCCCCCCCCCCGGGTAGTGGATGAGCCATCTACATATAGCATCCATGGGGTTGTGGCGGGTGGGTTTTCTTCAGGTAGCCCACCCTTTTGAGCAAGAAATCTGCTAGTACTTATGCTTGGATGACAATTCTCGGTTGATAGGAAATATCAAACTCCCCTAACTCTATCGCCCATTTAATCAATCTACCTGATGTATCAGGTTTCAAGAGGAATTGCTAGAAAGGATGATCTATAAGCACAACCATCGAATGTGATTGGAAATATTGCCTCAATTTTCTGGCAGAATGCATGAAGATCAGGGCAAATTTCTTAATTTTGAGGTAATTTTTCTCTGCTTCTGGTAAAATTTTGTTGATATAGTACATGAGGTGGTGTTTTCTTTCCCTAGTGGCCATAATCACTAAGCTGATTGCCTTGGAAAACACCGCCAGGTATATGTACAACTTTTCCATATAGTTAGGCTTGGCTAGCAACGGGAACTTTGATAAATAATCTTTAAGCTCTTGCAGAGCTTGTTCACACTTGGGAGTCCATCTGAACTCCTAAACTTTTCTCAATTTTTTGAAGAAAGGGAGATTTTTATCCGCCGACTACGAAATTAATCTATTGAGGGATACAATCTGGCCACACAGCTTCTAGACATCTTTCACCGAATTGGGTGTTCCTATCTTGTGCAAAGCCTTGATCTTCTTCGTGTTATCCTCGATTCCTCTCTCGCAAACCATATAACCTAGGAATTTTCCCCCTCGAACTCCAAATGTGCATTTTGAGGGATTGAGCTTAAGATCAAATTCCCTTAGTCCCTGAAAAACTTTTCTCAAGTGCTCTAGGTGGTCCTTCTCTTCGGCACTCTTGTCGATCATGTCGTCCATGTAAACTTCAACAATATGCCCAATTAACTTTTTGAAAATGAGGTTTACTAACCTCTGGTATATTACCCCGACATTCTTGAGGCTGAAGGGCATGAAAAGGAACAGTAAACTATCATTTCTACTACAAACGAGGTCTTGGGCTAGTCTTCTGGAGCCATTGATATCTGGTAATACCCCTTAACCCCATCCATCATGCTCATCATTGCACAACCCGTTGTCGAATCAACAAGTTGATCAATTCGATGGAGTGGTACGGATCATTCGGGCAAGCTTTGTTAAGGTTTGTGAAGTCGTTGCACATCCTCTACTTGTTCTACACCTTGAGGACCACTACTACATTACATAGCCATTCTAAGACTTGAATGGGCACAATGTAACCGGCCTTGAGAAGCTTGTTCACCCCTTCCTCTATTATCTTGTTTTGTTTTGCACCAAAGACTCTTTTATTTTGGTTGATCGGCTTGAAAGTTGGGTTCACGTTCAGTCGATTCACAATTACTTTGGGGTCTATGTCGGGGAACTCTGAGGGTTTCTAGGTGAACACATCCCAATTTTCTTGGAGAAATTGAATGAGCATCATCTCTTTCGCCTTCTACATCTGCGAACCGATCTTTGTGGTCTTCTCTGGGTTCTCTGATTCTAGGTTGATAGTTTTGGACTCCCCAATGGGTTTGACTCTGTCACCCTGGAGTATCCAGCATTTTGAGGACGTTCCCACCAATTCATCAGAGTCACTATCAAAGCCTACTTCAGGGGACTTTCTCTTTTTTGACCAAGGATTCATACCTAGGGATATAGAATAACATGTCCATGCATCAACATCATGTTGGACCTACCCGACTCTAGTGTCGATGGGGAACTTCATCTGGAGGTGATAGGTTGACACCACCACATGGAATGCATTGAGTCAAGGGCGTCCCAAAATCAAATTATAGGCAAACGAGACGTCAACCACCATATAATTGACTATCAAAGTTTTCCTTGTGGACTCTCTTCTGAGGGATGTAGGTAGCTTGATCTAGCTACGGGGGGTGATTTGGGATCCCCCCAAAGCCAATTAGTGGCATCCTCACAAGTTCCAGGTCTATCTTGCCCATGTCCATCTTCTTGAGAGCGGAATAGAATAGGACATTGGTAGAGCTGCCACTATCGATCAATGTCTGGGTGATGGAAAAATTGGCCACGTCCACTATCACCGCCATTGGATAATTTGGTAGCTCAGTCAGTCCTTCCCGTTTTGGACTAGAACCTTGTCACTTTCATTGAACTCTATGGCACATCCTTCGATTACATTGATCAGTTGGGGCTCTCTAGGGTCTTCGAGGGCAAACCGATCATACTGAAGCTTCCTGCCCACTCTCTTCCTTGAGGACTCAGTGTCCCCTCCCACTGGCCCTTCGACGATCAAGTGGATCACTCCCTTGGTGGGCTGGTTGTTATTTACTGGCCTCTTGCCAACCTTCTTTGAGGACTCGTGTTTCTTTGGAGAACCGTACCTCCTAGGGGATCTTGACCTTTTGTTGTATATAAGAGATGCCTGGAAATCATAATACTCCAATTTTTTGACGAACTCCTTAAGCTTACGCCTCGAATCAAGATCTGGATCTCATCCTACAAGTTGTAGCAGTCTCAGTATTGTGCCCGTACTGCTTGTGATAGGCACAGTATTTTTTGCTCTTTTTTGCTCTCTTCCCCTTAGGTATCCTCTTAGGCGTTGAAAACATGTGGCTCCTGAGGAGAGAGAAGATCTCTGCTAGGGAATTCATGAGGGCAGCATAATCCTTGTACTTTCTTGAGGGTTTCTTTTTGT
Organism: Petrea volubilis; assembly: GCA_026212405.1. Taxonomy (NCBI): domain Eukaryota; kingdom Viridiplantae; phylum Streptophyta; class Magnoliopsida; order Lamiales; family Verbenaceae; genus Petrea; species Petrea volubilis. The sequence goes on along the minus strand of CM047881.1, from coordinate 7,925,124 downwards.
CTTTGCCTCTCAACTTCTCCTCACGAGACTACTTGCTCCTTCCTTCATTCTTTGATTTGGGTGGATGCTTGATCAAGTTAAGCTCTTCCACCTCCATGCATTTTGAATCTAGGTATTGGATGCTGACTATGGTCTTGGGGGCCTGCATGATGATACCCTCTGCACAACGCTCATTCTTCAATGTTTGGTAAAGTACATGCCTAGCAAACTCAATGCCTGCATCTTCCACCTTGAGGAGCTCATTATTGAAGCGCTCCATTATTGAGGAGCTCATCTTCCATCTAGAGGGTTTCCCCTTCCTGTTATATGATCCCATATAAGTGCGTGTGGGATAATTTTGTAGATATTTGGCCTCAAAATGATTGAGAAATCGATCAACAAGCTCTTTATGTCAAGCAATGGATTGCGGTTCCAACTTTTTGAACCAAGACAGGGCAATCCCTTGAAGAGTAGTTGAAAATAAATGGGCCCACACATTCAAGTTATTGGTGGCTACCTTGACCACATCTTCATAATGGGTTAAGTGCTCAACAGGATCGGTGGTATGATCGTAACTGGGCAAGCTGGTGGGTATGCGTTCCTCAGAGGCCAAGTGCGATTCAGAGATCTCCAAAACAAAGGGAAACCTTACCAACCTAGGATTATAGGGTGGCAAACATTGGGCGCCGACAGCCAAAACTTTTCTTCCTCCTTCTCTGCGCCAGATAGGGGCTCTATTTTGAGATGGAGCTCACAAACTTGGCAGTGGATGCGCGGTAGCTTATCTTCCTTGTCATCTCTTCGCCGTTGTTGATGATGGCTGCCGGTCCCAAACCTGGCAGGGGCGTTAGGAGCATTCCATCACTACTAGGTATGGTGGGGGGTGCAGTTGCCCAATTTCACTACTTCCTCCCTACGAACATGTCGGTGGCTCCCTTCTCTAGGAAAATGGCTTCATAAAGGAGTAGGATGCTCGTTCTGGCGAGAAATGGTGGGGGCGTTTATCTCATTGGGTGATGCGGACAACCCCTGGATAGTAAACGTATCTGAGTTTGGTCATCATTGGCCACCAATAGCTATCGAACCTGGCTAATGGGGAGGGTGACCGTCTGCTCCACTTGCTAAGTCTCCGCTGCAGGGGCCAATGGTGGGACGTTAAAAGATCCCATCCCCAGCTCAATGGGAGGCAATGAGAGTGCATGTCCCTTGCCCTTATCTATAATGTTGATATTCTCCCCTTTAGCTTGTTGGGTGACTTCCGGAGGGTTATGCTTTACTCTCTTCGATTGGGTTACGGAGACATTAGTACGTCGTGTATTCACCATTCTTCTTCTCTTGCAAAGATCACCTCTTCCACAAGATTAGGGCCCTACCTCTAGCTCCAAAAATGATGTGGGGTCCTTTTGGTTGATCATGCGGTAGAGTTTGATACGCTCTGATTGATCTGCTGGTGGCCCACCAGTCAAAGAACGAGGAATACATGTGAGACTAGCTGATTTTGCCCTAGCGTAGGCTCTCCAACACTCAAGTTAGCTCTTAGGTATTGTTTTGGAGAAGAAGATGAATAGTAAAAATGTTATTCTATATGCATAGCAGTAAAGTGTTTGGTACGTCACGGGGGAAGAGCCTTTTTGTTTTTTATATGAGAGAGGTCCCCTGATGTGACATAGTTGATAGGGGTTGGTTAGTAGATCTGACACATGGAGTACAAGTGGATATATTTTTTATCACTTCTTGGACTTCCAAAAGTTGTCTAACCTTACCTCTCATGGCCTTAACCTTGTATTTAATGCATATCTTGAGCATTAATGCGCTTGAGACTGAAGAAATGGACCCACGTGCGACAGGAGTGTTTGGTGGCGTTAAGTACAGGACCTATCAGTTTTGCTAGCTAAGACTCTCCCGTTGGCAGTCAAACTTGGCAAAGGCCATGTCAAAGGCCCGTGTCCTTGATACAATTGTGTTCAAGGGCACTTTGCACCTCAGAGCCACTTGTTCCCCTATTGTATTTGCCTTGCATAAGAGGTTTCGAGGGCTCAAAGAGGCTCCTCCTGGCCTTTGAGCCACGGACTTAATTGAGGGTAAGCTTGGGGGTATTCCCCTCTCATAACTTGCACTCTAAGGCTCACCCTCTTTCATGCGGGTGCACTCTTGAGGACAGTAAGTCTCTTCGAAGGCATTGGTTCTCACACTTATGAATTTTTTGACCATCTATCAAAATGATAATGTGTCTGGCTGAGGTGGTGTATAGCACATCATTACTCCCCCCACTCTTGAGTTGATGATAATGTCAGCCTCAAGAGGTACTCTTGTCTCTTGGCCGGATTGGCAGGCACGTTTGTGATTTTAAATTAGGATTACAATTTGCTCTTTTCATGCCCAGCCCTAGCAAAAACATGGTGGAATCGCAGCCCGGGTGCACCGCCTTCAATCTCCACCACTTCAAAGCCAAGTTTTGATTATCATTCCCTCCAGAGATTCAGAGGTTGCTGGAGTTTACTGGGGTATGCCCCAGCCAATTGGTGCCAAACTCCATTATAATCATTGTCGCCTTTGTGTTGATCATGAAATATTTGGGAGAGGAACCTAGCTTTACCAACTTACTTGACTTCTTCTGCTCGAACGATTCCATGAGGTCTGGTCCAGGTGAGGCAGCAATAAAAGAGCTCGGTTTCCTGTATCTCTCATCCCGTTCCTCCCCCATCAAAGTATTGGACAATCTCAAGTCCTCCCATGGGTTGGGGTGGAAAGGAAAGTACATCTTCATGGAAGGTTGAAGGCGGGTTAGGGTTCCCTCGAAACTAGCACCCCCCTCGGTCTTTAATCACAATTTCCATGATGAGGAGCCTAGCTTCAATGAGATGAAAGTTGACAAATTTGTCAAGTTGGGAAGGATGAGCGCTTTTTAATTGACCTCGAAAGACGTCCTCAGGGCTTGTGGGCTCTTGAAGGCATCAGGCGACCCTGGCCCCAACAAGCGCCCTGGTATGAGGTCTCTTACTAACATTTTAGGAGTGGTCTAACCCTTAAGCAATAACTCCCCCTTTCTTCATTCCTTTTGTTTTTTTTACTGATATAAGTTTCTCTCTCTGATGCAAGCTCACATATTCTGATGGAGGCACGTCGGGCTTTATTGGCCAAGTTGGGCAAGCAAAGGCACCAAGAGCAGCTTCCCAGTCCCAAGGTGACTCCCTACCACAGGCCTATCACCCAAAAAGTGCACCACAGCAAGAAAGGCTAAACTGTTGGTGAGGGCTCAAGCCAACAAATTACATATATTCCTCGACCTGAGAGCGAGGCCCAAGCAGAAGTCCCTTGAGCTGAGGGCGCAGGAGTCTCCCTCGCCGAGGAGACCAATGTTGAATGCCCCAGGGGGATGGGCGAGAATTCCCCTTCAGCCGCACCACGCCCTTCTCCGCAGAGGGCCTCCCCCACCAGATAATCACCGAAAGGAGCAATGCCTCGCTCTTGAGTAGAGGCCCTAAATGAGGATTCTTAGCCAACCACCTATCCAATCATCCCGATAGCGATGTAACAAAGTCTAGCTTCATCCCCTACTGTCCCTCAAAAAGCTATACCGGCAGCACAAAAGGCTCTCGAAAGAGAGACGCCAAAGAATATGCCTCTGAAGGAGGCAAGAGCCAGAAGGCTGACTCTAAGGGCAACAGGAAAAGGGTGGCCAGCCCCAAGCCCTCAGAGTCAGATAAGGAAGTGGAACTCCTCAAGTCCTGTGATGCGGGGCTAAGTAACCCCGTGAACTTCCAAGAGCATACCAATTTTTGCATCACGAGATTGGGGAGCAACTAGATGGACGCAAAGATGAACCTTCAACTCCTCCGTGGGCTTGAGTTGCCTTCTGATCAACGGGCACTGCTCAAGTGAACCGTGGCAAAGGTCGAGTCCAATCTCACAAATGCGTTGATTGGGGTAAGTGTTCTTCTTGTCTTGTCCTCGAATCTCTTTGTGTAACTTCTTCGCTTGATTTTCCTTTGCAGGTAATTGTGCCGCTCTCATATAGGAGGGGAAGAAAAAGAGGCAGCAAGTCCCTAAGAGTCTTGCTAAACACCTTGAGGAGACCGAGGTCCTCATTAGGGAGCTGGCCTCCTCAAATGACTCCCTTCGAGCCCAAGTAGAGGAAAACAAGATTCGAGTACATCCGAACGTGCCTGAGCTTCAAGGATTCCACAGAGGCTATCGATGAGGATTTTGACCAAGATTCAGTAGGGCTCTTCTACGATCATGAAGGAAGACCAGTGGAGGTCTAATGTGTTTGATTTTCTTAGCCACGAGTTCAACATCGCCTTCCACTACCCCGATATCCCTATCCTCGACAGTGCACACAGGGGATCTTCTAGTGAAGAAGATCTTCCTCCGTCAGCTGGGCCTAATCTCAAAAAGTGGAAGGACCAGATGGCCCGTTCCCCAAGCAACTCCCAAGGTAATGGTGGCGACGGAGGGAGCTAGGGCGAAGACCCTATCGATGTTAGTGATTAGATAGGTCTTCTAATTCCCTGTAACTCCGCTTTTGTAATCCTTGGTGATGTGGTCGTA